>JAOXJP010079831.1:0-44532 GCA_025762735.1 Platanus orientalis
TCCAATACTGTGGTGATAGGTATTCTTCATTTATTTTCACATGATGTTAAAGTACTTGTTGATCCTGGAACCACACACTCATTTATGTCTACTAGACTTGTGACACTTACTAATGTTACACTAGAACCATTAGAGTATGATCTAGTTATATCTACTCTGCTTGGCAAGATTATGATTGCTATGCTGGTATACAAATCATGTGTAGTTAGGGTTGGGGAAGTTGAGTTATTAGTAGACTTGATTCTGTTGGACCTACAGGATTTTGATGTCATCATGGATTGGTTAACCACTCACTATGCAAAGGTGGATTGTTATAGCAAGGAGGTGACCATTAGTATCTCCAATCAACCAAAGTTTATATTCAAGGGAAAATGGAGTTTTCTTGAGATTATTTTTGCTCTGCGAGCATAACGGTGGGCTAGGGTACCTAGCTTACATTATAAATAATTAGAAGGGTGAAGTGTAGATTGGAGACATATCTATTGTTAGAGATTTCAACGATGTATTTCCTGATGGTCTTCCTGGTTTACCTCCACACAAGGAGATTGAGTTTGCAATTGAGTTAGTGGAAGGAACTAAGCCTATTTCTATGGTACTATATCGGATGACAACAACTGAATTGAAAGAGCTTAAGGTGCAATTATAGGCTTTGATAGATAGAGGTTTCGTCCACTCTAGTGTTTCACCATAGGGTGCACCTGTTTTGTTTGTGAAAAAAAAAGATGGATCCATGAGACTTTGCATTGATTATAGGTAATTGAACAAGGTGACAGTGAAGAACAGGTACCATTGTCAATGATTGATGATCTGTTTGATCAACTACAAGGTGCCAAGGTCTTTTCCAAGATCGACCTTAGATCTAGATGCCATCAATTTCGGATTAAGAATGATGATATTCCCAAGACTGCCTTCTATACCAGGTATGGACACTATGAGTTACTAGTCGTGTCTTTTAGACTGACACACACTTGCAACAATTATTGATCTTATGAACAGGGTGTTTAGACCTTATCTATATCAATTTATCATTATATACATTAATGATATTCTGGTTTATTTCAAGAGTTCAGAAAAACATATGAGGATGACACTAACTTTGAAAGACCACAAGTTATATGTTAAATTACAAAATGTGAATTCTAGTTAGAAAAAGTGAGTTTCTTAGGACATATAATTTTTAAAGGATGGAATTTATGTAGATCCCAAGAAGATTAAGGCAATGGTTAATTGGCCTAGACCTACGAAAGTGATTGAGATTTGTAGCTTTCTGGGATTGGCTGGTTACTACAGGAGATTCATGGAAGGATTTTCTAGCATAGTTGGACCATTGACTAAGCTGATGTAAAAAAATTCCAACTTCAATTAGAATGAGACATGTGAACATAGTTTTCAGTAATTGAAGGATCGTTTGGTTTCTACACCGGTCCTTACATTATCATCCAACACAGGGGGGGAAGTATGTAATTTATAGTGATGCTTCTAGAAAAGGTTTGAGTTGTGTATTGATGCAAGATGAGAAGGTTGTTGCCTATACGTCTAGATAGCTTAAGCCTTATGAACATAATTACCCAACTCATGATTTGGAATTAGCTATTTACATTAAAGATATGTAGGCATTACTTGTATGAAGAACCATATGAGATTTATATAGATCACAAGAGTTTGAAATATTTGTTTTCATGAAAGGATTTGAATTTGAATCAGAGAAAATGACTTGATTTAATTAAGGATTATGATTGCACTATCCTTTATCATCTTTAAAAAGTTAATATGGTTGCTGATGCATTGAGTCACAAATCTTCTAGCGATTTGGCATGTGTTATGGCACACCTTAGGGTATAATTTCTACTGAATGACCAGATCAAGGAAGCTTAGAGTTCAGATTCCCTAATTAAGAAAATTATAAAAGAGGTTAAGAAAGGACATAAAGTAGATTTTGTTTTTCAAGGAGATGATTCTTTATGATATGATAAAAGGTTATGTATACTTAATGACCCCAAACTTAAAAGAGAGATCATGGAAGAGGCACATGAAACGACATATTCAATTCAACCAGAGAGTACAAAGATGTATAAGGACATGAAAGAGTATTATTGGTGAAATAACATGTAGCAGAGAATTATGGATTTTGTATCCAAGTGTTTAAATTGCAAACTTGTGAAAGCCAAACACCAAAAACCAATTGGATTATTACAACCATTGAAATTTTTTGAATGTAAGTAAGAACACTTATCTTTGGACTTTGTTAGTTAACTATCCAAAACCAAGAAGGGATTTAATTCTGTTTGGGTTATTGTGGACCAACTAGAATTTAGATAAATTAAAAATAAAAAGTAAGGGATTAGAAACTTGAAAAACAAGGATTGGGTTGCGCCATACATATGAAAGATAAAACAATAATGATGTATTTGGCAACTCAAATACCATGGTCTAATAATGAACGATTCTAATTAGTTGATAATATTAGTTGAAGGGCCACTATAGAAGTGAAGCTCTGAGTGTTTGTTCAAAACAAAAAAGTGGAAGGGCCACTATCTAAGCTATGATATATACCCCAATCAGAGATATGTGCTCATTATTAAATATTTCAGTAATATAAATATGTTTACAAAAGGTCTTTGGATGAAACATTAGGTAAACAATCATGCAATTTGACCATATATATATTGGTAGCCATTTGTTTATCTAAGTGATTACACAAAAATCCTTTTTATGGTCATTAAAGCCCCCAGTGTAATCGTGCTTTATTAACATCCTTGAAGTTTCACTGAAAAGTTTCGCTTAATTTAATATTTCCACGTGTTCCATTATTTCAAACATTCCAGCGAAATTTCTTGATAATATTCATAACTTCCCATAATATCCATCAAAGTCAAAATGTTATTCCTTGACGAAAATTACCCAATTAACGCCACCTATTGGACATTGCAGCACAAAATAACATGGATAGGAGTAAGAAAACGATAGTGTGGGGTGCTAGGATTTGTAGAAGAAGATGTAGTGGGGGTAGGATACGTATGGAGAGTTGAGATACTCTCACATACTTTATCTCATATATCAAAATAGTAAAGAATATATGTTTAGGTATTTACAAGTATACCCTGATATCGTACAAAGGCGTGTGACCCCTTACATGTATGATACCATATTCCCATACACTACAATACTCCCCCTCAAGCTGGTATGTATATAATATGTATAACAATATTTCCAACAATCCTATTGAAACTAGGTCTAGATAAGCCTTTAATGACCAAGTCGGCCAACCAGTCTCTAGTCTTCAGGAAGGGAATACAAATCTCTTCATTCTGTAACTTATCCTTGATAAAATGCCTATCAACTTCGATATATTTGGTCATATCATGCTGAACTAGATTGAGAACAATGTTGAATACAATGTTATTATCACAATACAAGCTCATAGGTCTAAGGGAGCTATGTCCCAACTGTCGCACCCTGAAACCCATACCAATAAGGTCATGAATTTCAACACCTGACATTTTAATCATTAACATATGAATCTTCTGTGAAAAATTTTGCCTTTTTCACATTCATACGCAGTGGAACATTACGTCAACAACAACCATAAATCACATTCCCACGAGTCTGACATATAAATAAAATCCATAATTTTCTAAGGACACGTAAATCTATATAATTATAACCTATAGTCTGACATTCCAAACCAAACAATCTATAGTTTGACATAAGCTAATAAATAATCCAACTAAAAAAAATTCATTACTTATTACATCCATTTCAAAGAAACTAACTGAACTGACATAAATAGCATGTCTCTGAATTGAAATAAATAAACTCCATCTAATCTCTAATCCATCTCTACTAGGACCGCTGCTTTGCGATTTCCTCCTCATCAGTGGTGTCAAATTGGGGTAAGCTTAAAAAATTCAATAAGAAAAGAGTAAATTAAAGAAAATATTAGATCAAGTCTTAGCACGATTACAGAAAACGAAACAGATACTTTTCATATTTACTAATCATATACGGAACAATGCAGTTCCTAAATCAATATTTTACAATACTAAGCATCTTATAAAAAAATATTCATAACAGAAGAACAATACTAATCATATTCTTTTAACTTAATAAGAACAAAATGGATCAAAAACAGATATCATTTCATAACCAAAACAGAACAAAACATATATCTGATATCAAGTTGATAGATATAACAGTTCGCACCATTGATCCCCCGATGAGAAGAGTCAAAAGAGTTCACACCATATACCCAATGAGGTGGGTTACTACTACCAATGGGATACTAGTGAGGATCCATAATAGTTCGCATCATATACTTGATGAGGTGGGTTTAACTGTTCTCACCATATACACGATGAGGTGGGTTCCATCAATAATTTCCCTTAATGGACAGGGTGGCTTTCTAACAGAACATATCACTCTCTTGTAGTTTTAATCACAACACTTAAATCATATAAGCAACATATACAAATTCTTTACATTAACTAATTAAATACAAACATAACAAAATATGCTTGATCCACCTAAGCACAATCTACATAACATATTTTCAAACATCAAAAAATCTGTCCAGAATAATACTCTTTGAAAATCATAAACAATAGGATATAAAACCCACACTTTTCTTTATAAAATGGAATTCAAGAATACTAAGGATTTATACAAAACAAATCTAAGAGTAACACATGTAGATTTCCTTGCAATCAATAAACGAATACTTTTAAAAATATTAAAAAGCTTTAAACAATTTATAAAATAGCTATTTCACGTTTAAGAACAAAACCCTTTTTCAAAACTCTTGATTTTTTCTTCAAAACATAGTTCTCCACATAATAACGGTGCAATAACGGATTCAAAATAAAGATTATAACCTTTTAAGATTTTAAGGAATTGAAAACATGTTTTAAGAACTTTAGGGGAAACGAAATCAGTGAAAAACGATTCAAATCTAGAACAAAACGATTAAAACTTTTGCAAAATGCGATTAATAAAGATCTAGGAACCTATGAAATCAAAACAAAACAATAGTTTGCATGTGTTCTTACCTCTTCATGTGAAAAATCATTCTTAAGCTTTCGTCCTTCAAAAAATCACCAAAACTCTTGCAAAACATAACTTTTCTCTTCCTCTTGCTCTTGATATCTTCTCTAGGGTTTATAGGTTGAAAACATTCAATTTATAGACCCCTAAAGGAGTCTCACACAAATTAGAAACCCACCCCGAGACGGAGTGATGCAGAATGAATCATTGTGCAGAAAATTAGAAGGGAAGAGATATAACATGGGGACTGTTATAGAAAAATCAGCAACGGAGAAAGAAGAAGAGAGAAGATAAGAATAAGAGAGATAGAAGAGAGAAAAAAAGATAGGCGAGAGGGTTACCTCATCGTGGGAGAAGGACTGAAGGAGAAGGAGAAGGAGATAGGGGGGGAGACCACGTCTCAACCCTAGGGGAGAAAGAAAGGCTTGCAAGCCATGGAGACACACACGTGTTCTTCAAAATTTTAAACAACCTTCACTACATTTATTCCCATCGTTTCATGCCTTTAAATAGACTTACATTATCATAAAAAATAAAAATAAAAAGAGATTGCTAAAAAAAAGATATACTTGCTAAAATTAAAATAATCTCCTAAAATTTAGATTTCCTAAAATAAGAAAATTCCTAAACTTGTAGGACTCTTGGTTGCCACATAGATTACTTGTTGACCAAGTAAGTGGACCTCACTCTAAATAAAATCTCCTAGTAGAATAAGTAAGCACCTTGCCAATGATTTGGCTATGTGGACCCCACCAAATCAAAAAATATATATCTTTTATGTGAAAGGGATCTCAAGGCTGTCATACAGCCTATGTGTGGGTCTCATTTTAATTCAAATTTTGAATAAAAATTATCCCCACACTCCTTGTACGATCAGCAGTCCATGTGGGCCCCTCTTTGATTTTTTTTAAAGTCCAAAAGAACCCTAAAGAATGGTTGTACAACCAGCCATTTGTAGGTCTCATTTGTTTAAATTTTTAGACCAAAAATTGGTCACTAAAACTCCTAACGACTTGGCACTTGTTACCTTATTGTTCCTACCTCCCTAACTCCTAAAAAAAAACAAAAATAACATAGTTTTAAATCGGGGTTTCTTTTGTCGTAGCACATAGACCAATCTGAAAAAAATTTGCCGCATCATTCTCCCGTGGTGGGAGAAAATTCGACATCAAATTTGATCGCGCTTCATCCTAGTGTGCAATGCCACGTTCCTATTGTTTTGGACTCTTCAAGATTGGAGAGCTATGGAGAGGAGGCCCGAGAATGGACCTTTTCTTCAGTCCTTCCAACATTGTAGGTTTATTTTTAGCTCGCGATCTGATTGAAAGCTTCTCTCTCCTTAGGATAGGCTGCACCATTACTTTGGGCTTCTCTTAAAGAGGCTTTTGGCTGCCTTTAGGGACCATTGGACTTGAGGCTTTACTTGATGACTTTTCCTTCACAGGTTTGTTGGCAGAGAAGCAAGTTTGGGCCATGTTGTTTTGTTGTTCCTCCATGGGATTGATAAATAGTGCCCTACGAATCACAGCTAGGGTCTTTTTCTGTCTTCCATGATTGTCTTCATGTGACGCATGCTTGTAGCCACTTGGCACAAATTTTAAATAAGCCCTCTAAAAGCCTTTTGGTTTTGGGAAAATTTGTTGATCACTTTCAAGGTTGCAGGATCCAAGTTAAGGTAATTGAATCCTCTTGATAAAATTAGCTAAGGACCCCAACTAGTAAAAACTAGATGAGTAGAAACCTAAGCTCTGATACCAATTTGATGCAGAATGAATTCTTGTACAAAAAATTAGAAGGGGAAAGGATGTAACGTGGGGCATGTTACAAAAAAAAATCAGCAATGAAGAAAGAAGAAGAAGAGAGGAGAAGAATAAGAGATAGAAGAGAGAAGAAAAGATAAGCGAGAGGGTTACCTCAACGTGGGAGAAGGAGAAGGAAAAGGAGATAGGAAGGGAGACCACGTCTCAACCCTAGGGGAGAGAAAAGGCTCACAAGCCAAGGGGACACACATGTGTTCTTCAAAATTTTAAACAATCTTCACTACTTCCATGCCTTTAAATAGACTTACATTATCATAAAAAATTAAAAAAATTGCTATAAAAAAAAAAAAAGATACACTTGCTAAAATTAAAATAATCTCCTAAAATTTAGATTTCCTAAAAGAAAATTCCTAAACTTGTAGGACTCTTGGTTGCCACAAAGATTACTTGTTGACCAAGTAAGTGGACCTCACTCCAAATAAAATCTCCTAGTACAATAGGTAAGCACCTTACCAACGATTTGGCCATGATGACCCCACCAAATCAAAAATATATATCTTTCATTTGAAGGGGATCTCAAGGCTATCGTACAGCCTATGTGTGGGTCCCATTTTAATTCAAATTTTGAATAAAAAATTATCCCCACTTATTGTACGATCAGCAGTTAATGTGGACTCCTCTTCCATTTTTTTAAAGTCCAAAAGAACCCTAAAGAATGGTTGTAAGACCAGCCATTTGTAGGTCCCACATGTTTAAATTTTTAGACCAAAAATTGGTCACTAAAACTCCTAAATTTTTAGACCAAAAATTGGTCACTAAAACTCCTAACGACTTGGCACTTGTTGCCTTATTGTACAAAAATTGGTCACTAAAACTCCTAACGACTTGGCACTTGTTGCCTTATTGTTCCTAACTCCTAAAAGAAAAACAAAAATTACGTAGTTTTAAACCAGAATTTCTTCCGTCATGGCACATAGACCAATCTGAAGAAAAAAAATTGTCACATCACAAAGAGTCGCAAAAGCGACTTTCTCGTTTTGGCCCAGAGAAGGCCGATCGATAGGGGGGTGCCCGATTGATCGGGCTGCCTAGGCTGGATTGATCGGGCTTCCCAGGCCGGATCGATTGGACTGGAGCCCTATTTTCCGATTTTTTTTCTGCTCTTGACCTTTGCACACTAAAACCTCTATATCTTTTTCATTTGGACTTCGTTTTGATTGTCGTTGATTTCGTTGGACTCTACACTTCTGTGCCTTTCCAATGACATGATTTGTCCACTAATTCTTTCTACATTTTCGTTGGGGTATCTCTAAAATTATGTCAATTTACATATCAATACATATGCATTTATATTGTTTTAAGTGTGTGCGGAACATATATAACATGTGTGTACATTACAAGTGTGACACGTGTGCAAAAATATGTGCAACATGTGCGGGGTTTTACACCAACTCTCTAAGGAGGCCTCAAAACCAAAGAATAAAAGCCTATGACCTTTATCTGCTTGTAGAAAAAGAAGAAAAAGTATGGAGGGGTAGAATACGTATGGAGGTTTAGAGATATTCTCACAAACTTTATCTCATATACCAACATAGTAAAGAGTACATGTACTGGTATTTACAAGTATACCTTTTTACTATACAAAGATATGTGACCCCTTACATGTATGATGCCATATTCCGATACACCACAACAATAGGATCTACCAATCATCCTATTAATCTTCTTTTTGGATGGTAAACAGAATTCACTAAGATTGACAGAATAAATAAACAAATTAAATATCCTAATCAGTGGTAACATGTGCCAATTGCAAGGGGTTTGTATCTAGCATATAGAATATTTGTCGATTACCTTAGATAAAGAACTTTAGATATCTCAGTAATAAATATGTTTACAAAAGGACTAAGGATGAAATATCATGTAAACAATCATGCAATTTGACCATTTATCTAAAAAAAAAATTTGGAAGCCATTGTTTATTTAGGTGATTATACATAAATCATTTTTATATTCATTAAAGTCTCAAGTGTAACCATGCTTATCTTAACATTCCTTGAAGTTTCTTTGAAAACTTTTACTTATTTTAATATTTCCACATGTTCCACTATTTCAAACATTCCAGCAATATTTCCCAAAAAAATTCATAACTTCCTCAATATTTTATTCCTTGACAAAAATAACCCAGTTATGGCCACCTATTGGACATTGCAGCACAAAATCATGTGGATGGGATCACACCAACCATTTTATTAATCTTTTTTTTTTTTTTTTTTTTTTGGATAGTAAATAGAGCTGATTAAAATTGGCAAAGTAAATAAATAAATTAAATATCCTAATCAGTGAGAGCATGTGACAGTTGCAAGGGGTTGTATCTAGAAGATTGAGTATTTTACTGATTACCTTAAATAAATAACTTTAGTGTGTGTGTGTATTTATGCCACAGATAGAGCGTGAAGAGTAATATGACAACACACGCATATGGCCAGAGAGGGGGAGAGAGAGAAAGAGAGAGAGAGAGAGAGAGACCTCTTCCCTTGTATGCACATGTGACTTATGTGTGCCATTGAGCTGCTTTGCTTCTCTATCATAAGCATTTGCCAGTAGAGAAATAAGCCTTCTCAATAGATTTCTTCGAAATAGAAAAATGACAGAAACTCCCCTCCAGTTGAAATAATTAACTATTTGTCGATGATAGACCATAACAGCCTGGAGAGTGGAATCAGTAATTCAGATAAAACAAAAGAAACATTGCAGGGTAATGTGACACAAAATATGAATACATTAGTGCAATGAATGTATGACATGATAATAAAACACGATATTGATTATGCAGTGAAACCCCTAAATAACAGTTTGTTCCAGTTTTGGTGCTATAGCTCAGTAAGATTGTGCATGATTTTTTTTTTTTTTTTGATAAGATTGTGCATGATACAAACATATTTCCTACACTGATGCAGACAATCAAGAAAGACTTATGTATGTGCCACCCCACAAGAGAGTCAGGTTCAAGCTAGCATGTTATGTGGGGCTAATAAGGGTCTTGTAAGGGTGGGTACAACAATTTATGTGTCCATGTAATAAGGTCAATAGTGTCAAGGTTTTGTTGGGTTTTTTTTTAGAGAGTAATCACGACACTACCTTTAGCCCAAGTTTTCTAAGGTAAAAACTTGCCCTTTTGGCTTGATTTTCGTGTCATTAGAGAGGTTATTCAGTTACCTTTCTCATAAGACCAAAATAGCACAAATCCGAGGTGATTTGGAAAAGTTATGACCAAATTACTAAAGGGGAGCGTGGATAAGCATAGTCTTGTGAAGGCGGCAATTAGTAGCTGCAGGCCGGATGTGGTGGTTCTTCAAGAAACCAAAAGGAAGGATATGCCTAACTGGCTGGTGAAGTGGATTTTGGGGGCAGATCTGGCACAATGGTGCATGGTACCTGCATTGGGAACGGCAAGGGGTATTTTATGTGCCTGGTATCCTGTGAGTGTGGGTCAGTTGGAGGAAATCATTGGTTGTTTCTCAATTTCAGTAATTCTGAAGGACTTATCTCTTAGGCACAAGTGGATGTTTACAGGTGTTTATGAGCCAACTTCTCCTTCTAAGTTCTAACAGAGATGAATTCTAGACCGAATTAAAAGATTTGAAGAATAGATGGGATGGACCTCGGGTTGTTGGTGGCAATTTTAATGTTATTCAGTATGTCTCTAAAAAACGTCCTCGAGGGAGGATCACTTGTAGTATGAGGGATTTTGAGGATTTTGTCAGATTTGGGTGTCTTCGCGATAGTCTTCTTTCTAATGCCAAGTTTACATGGACAAATGGGAAAGAGAATTTAGTGATGTGCTGCCCAGACAGATTCATGGTTACGGGGGATTGGTAGGAGTTATACCCTTTTTACAATCAAGATGTGAAGCCAAAGTTAACCTCAGATCATTGGCCGGTGGTGATGCAAACTTGTGCTAAAAGTTTTGGCCCTTAGCCTTTTTGTTTTGAAAACATGTAGACCACCCACCCTTCTTTCCAAAACTCGGTGCCAAATTGGTTGAATGAGTGTGAGGTGGGAGGTTGGGAAGGTTATCGCTTCATGCAAAAGCTTGCCTATATTAGAGGAAAGCTTAAGGTTTGGAATAGAACAACTTTCGGCAACCTAAAAGAAAATATGTCCAAGTTGAGCGGTGAGTTGACTAGAATTGATATGCTTGTAGAAGAAGGGGGGGAAATTTGGAGGAGCTCAGTTCTAGAAGATTGAAAATCTGTTTCAATCTTAGCTCCGGGTGGACACGGCTACCAACCTAGAGAAGCCTTTTTCAGAGGAAGAAGTTAAAAATGTGATTATGGGAATGTATGGCTCTAAAGCTCCAGGTCCGGATGGTTATCCTATGTTGTTTTTTCCAAGAATGTTGGAACACTATTAAAGAAGATCTTATGAAGGTGTTCTTGGAATTCTATAAGCGAGGTGCAACTTGTAAAGCCATGAGATCTACTTTCATTGCCTTAATCCCTAAGAAAGAGGGAGCCTCTTCTACGGGCGACTTTAGCCCTATTAGTCTAGTGGGGAGTCTCTGCAAAATTATCTCTAAAGTGTTGTCTGTTCAAATTAGAGATGTCATGGGTGAGGTGGTTTCTTCTACTCAAAGTGCTTTTATTCATAGGAGACAAATTTTGGATAGCATTTTGATTGCAAATGAATGTGTGGACTCTTTGAGGTGATACAGAAAGAAATGGGTGGTGTGCAAGCTTGATTTTGAGAAGGCCTATGATAAAGTGGATTGGGATTTTTTATTTTCGGTTCTTCGAAAAAAAGGTTTTGGTGATCGATGGATCTCTTGGATGAAGGGGCGTATTTTGGAGTCTTATTTCTCGGTGTTGATAAATGGGACTTCCAAAGGTTTTTTCACATCTTCAAGGGAGCTTCGCCAAGGGGATCCCCTCTCTCCTTTTCTTTTTGCCTTGGTGGCGGATGGTTTGAGTGCTATTATTAAAAGGGCGAAAGGGGTGAGGCTCATTGAGGATCATACTATGGGGGCGATGATCTAATCATGGTTTTCCATCTTCAATTCGCAGATGATACAATTCTTTTTCGTAAGGCAGAGAGAAAATATTAAACGAATGGAGATGTGCTTGCAGATTTTTCAAGCTATCTCTAGTTTTAAAGTGAATCTATCCAAGTCGTATATGGTGGGAATTCACATTAATGATGATAGGCTTTCGGCTTTGGCTCAAATCTTGGGATGCAACATGGGAGTTTGACCTATTTTGTATTTGGGAATGCCTCTTGGAGGGAACCCAAGGGCGGGGACCTTTTGGGATCCGGTAGTGGAGAAGGTTTCTAAGTTGGCGTGCTAGAAAATGTCATATATCTCTCTTGGAGAGAGGATCACTTTGATTAAAGCAGCTCTTTCTAACATCCCTGTCTACTACATGTCGCTATACAAGATGCCGTGCAAGGTAGTGCATGGCTTAGAGAGATATCAACGGGACTTTCTGTGGGAAGGGAGAAGCCAGAAGAAAGATCATTTAATTAAATGGGAGGTAGTTGTGAAGCCCAAGGAGCAAGGAGGTCTGGGCCTAGGTCGCTTGAAGGAAAAAAAAAAAACTTTGCTTTGCTTGGTAAATGGTTGTGGAGGTTTAGCACGGAGCAAGGGAGTCTTCAACAATCCATCATTCTTAGCAGATATGGGTGTGATTCTAATGGGCGGGACTGCAATCAATATCTCCCTCAGTCTCATTCCCTCTGTTGGTAGCATATTACCCAAGTGTGTCCTTTCTTTCCTTATACTCGATTTCTTCTTGGAAATGGTCATAAAATTCAGTTTTGGAAAAATCTCTGGTGGGGCGATTCCACTCTTGCTACCTCTTACCCCCGCCTATTTCGCATGGCTTTATATAAAGATGCTAAGGTGGCAGAGGTCCTTTCCCTTGGGCATTTAGGCCTTAATTGGAACCTCCCAATTACTTGTGACCTGTATGACTGGGAGATCCCTATTGTGGATAATTTGATGGAGGACCTCCATTTGATGTATTTTGATGGTGTTGAAGGGGATTCTCGTTTGTGGTCCCCTTTGTCTAATGGTAAGTTTTCTTCTAAGTCCTCCAATTTATTGATTAGGGATTCTTCTTTGGCCGCTACTATCCCGGTTTCAAAAGTTTGGAATTCCACAGCGCCTCCCAAGGTGAAGGTTTTTGCTTGGATTTTTGTCATTAGTCAGCAAAATACTTTGGATGTCTTATAGAGGTAGCGTCCTTTTATGTCGCTTTACCCTTCTATTTGCCCCCTCTATTTGATGGATGAGGAGTCTGGGAATTATATTTTTATTCACTGTGTTTTTACTTCAAAAATTTGGAACTATTTCAGAACGACTCCTTCGATTTATGATATCATGCCGCTTTCAGTGAAAGATTTGTTCTTCCAATGGGGTCAGGAGGCTAGAGGAGCAAGTGCAAATTGATCCTTCATTCTATCCTTTTGGGGGTGATGTGGGGCATTTGGAAGGAAAGAAACAGATGCGTCTTTGAAAACAAGAAAAGGAATGTGTGGGAGGTGATTGATTTGGTTGTTTGTGAGATTAGCTCTTAGGTGCTTATGAAAAATGAATTCCTTGATTTCTCGTTAAATGATATAGTGCGGGATTGGGTTTCTTGTCTCTCAGGCCAGCATTTTCCTACGAGGGCTTAGGCCATGGATTGGATTCCTCCTTCTAGTGATAAGGTAAAACTTAATTTCGATGGTGTCTCATTTGGGAATCCAGGCCCGGCTAGGAATGGTTGTGTTTTAAGGGACTCTTTGGGTCAGTTTTTGTGGGTCAAAAGCAGCCCCATTGGCACCCAAAATGCTATCTATGCGAAGCTCATAGGGTTGTTAGAAGGTTTGAGGTTGCTTAAAGTTAAAAGGTTGCGGGGTTGTATTGTGGAGGGTGATTCTTCGACGATTATTTCTTGGAGGAGAGGAGTTCGTTGTGGTGCTTGGAGGCTCCATCACTTCATGGCTGAGATAAAAATTTTGATTGAAGATTTGGATGTGGATTTGAGACACATCCCTTGAGCTCAAAATGGGGTGGCGGACAGGATCACCAAGTGGAGTTGGGCAGCTTTCTTTGTATGAAGGGGACCATATGCCTGAGGACTGATGTAGTGATCTTTGTTTTGCTTTTGTTGGTTCTTGTGGCCTGCTTTGTGCCCTTGGTTGTAGTTCTTGTTTCTCTCTTTTAATGCAATCATTCGTTATTCATCAAAAAAAATGAAACAAGTTTGTTATTGGGTGGTTTCCCAAGACAACCGTGGGCTAGTCCTCTCTCCCCTACAAGGATGATGCCCCTCTAAGCTCCCCTCTCTCTCCATCGTGGGTTGTAGCACCCTAGGTGCATTCGTGAGTCTAAGTATCTAAATAATTTTTCTCCATCATTTTGCCTCAATTTTGGTATTAGATCCAGGTTTCAAATAATTCCTATCTAGTTAAGTTCTTGTGGGTCATTGGAAAGATATATTTCTAGATTTCTAGCTGATTCCTATCCAGCTAGGACCCTTGGTCTTGAATATAGTTGAAATTAGAACTAAGTTTAACCTCCCATCTAGGAAATCATTCAAAGTTCTAATCAGTGATAGGTACCATGAAAATCTAATTTCTACAAAAATAAGTGAGAAGATTCTACAAGATGATGACAATCAACATTCTTGTTGATATAATGAAGAAGGGTTTACTCTTCAGCTTGGGCATGGAAGCTATGCAGATTGTGTTGAGTGCAATATCAATCTATTGGAAAATCATGTGATCATATTTGAAAAGACATGGATTATTGAATTAAAGTAAAGTTTGTTTGGGTTTTATCCATCCTCTCCCCCCCCACCTTTTCCTATGGTTTAACCTTCTAAAACATTGGGTTTTTCCCTGGTCTATCTTTTTCTTCTTTTCTTCTATCTTCTTCATTACTCTTTTATTCTTCTTAACTCTTTTATCTCCTTTTCAATCTACATCTAAGGTGCCATCAATACTATCAAGGACTGAATTGTTGAACCAAGATTCTCCACTTGTTTATGAAACTCCATTAAAGAAGACAAAGATGTAGGGAAAGTCCTAAACTCAGGTGAGAAACTATCATAGCACACTGCACACATGATTAGCAATAGGATGGCAAGTACAAGAACGAGTGCCCTTTCTGATAGCAATAAGAAGATGAGAATCATCACAAGGCACGGGAAGAGCAATACATGGAGACAAGGAACCCATTAGAGAAGCACATGAGATTCAGGGGCAAGGGGGCAACGCTCTTCTTATTATGCTTAATAAACACAAGTAAAATCTTGCACCCAAGCCTTCTTTTGGCTAGATCTTTCTCTTTGAGAACAACCACTTAATCCATCTTCCCCTAGTTACAATATCAATCAACATCAAAAGCATACAGAGGATCAGGTAAAGGAAAGTCAACTCATCTTCCCTTCCAGTTTAACTATCCCCCTAAAGATGGGGTTGGCTACAAGAAAAATAAATAAATAGTCTACACCCATGGAGACAATGCAGTTCCAAGTAAAGGAGTGGTAACATTTGTAGCCCTTCTAATTCAAAGCATACTCAATGAAGATACATTTAAAAGCCTTGGGGTCTATCTTTGAACAATCAGATTTAGGGGCATGGACATAGCATATTTAGACAAAGACTTTAGAAGAAAGGGTAAATCCAAGAGAAGAACAAAAGATAAGATCAAGGGGACATTTAAATTTCAAAATACATTATGGCATACGGTTCATCAAGTAAATAGTAGCCTGAAGAGCACCAGCTCAAAAAACTTGGGGAACATATAGAAAAGCAACGTATGATTGATCTCAATGAGATTTATGTTCTTCCTTTCAGCTACCCCATTTTACTCGGGAGTAACAACACAAGCAATTTGATGGAAGATGCCATGCTAAGAGAGGTAGAAGAAAAAAGCATGAGACATATATTCTCCACCATTATCAGAACGAAAAATTTTGAGTTTATTGTCAAACTTGGTTTCAACTAATTTGTGAAACAACTAAAAGGCTAAAAAAAATTCTCCCTTAGATTTCAATGAGTAAATCTAAGTAGCCTAGGAATAATCATTAATAAATGTTACAAAATAACGGAAACCAAACAAGGAAGTAACGAGAGAAGGTCTCCATATATCAAAATACACAAGAGCAAATGGCAAAAAACTGCGACTCATACTCGGAGAATAGTGAGTGATGAGGACATTAGAGTTCCTCATCGGGTGTACTAGTGACGGAAGAGGATTGAGTTTCGTTTGCTATGGTTCAAGTAGCCCGAAGGCATGTGGGGCCCATTCGAGAGCATATGAAGGGGTTGGACTTTTATTAGATTGTTTAGTTTTTGTTTCTATTCATTTTGGTTTGATTCCCTTGTAATTTGATTAGGTGTAGCATGAGTTTTTTGAGTTTTAGTACATGGGGATCATTTCATTTTTTTATATGGGACTTTATTGTAATAAAGGGGAGGGGGGCACCTATTAAACCCTATTCGTCTATCTTCTTTTTTCTTAATGAATGAATTTGAAAGAAAACAAAAGTGTGAAGGCGGCTGCTCCAGAAACTCTAGAGATTGTGGGATCTAAGCTATCCGCTTGGATCAAAGCGCGCTTGGTGAGAAACCAAGGTTCTTGAGATTGATTGATTGCTATTTTTCCAAGTATTTTTCTTTCACACTCTTCTATTTCTTCTAATCCTTGTGTTGTCCATGGTGTAAAGTGGATAAAGGTTGATGTCGTCGGTGATCCAAAACACAAGAGTTTTTTAAGTGAATTCCCTGCTGATTTGTGATATACTTCCTTTTACATAATTGTAGAATTTTTTCTGCACAAAATTTGTGACTTTTCCCTTGGTTTTCATGCAATCAGCCACCCCTATAAATTCCCCTTTGTTTTCCTATGCTATGGAACTTCTTCTCCATGTGCCCTAATCACGTAACAGCCCCAAGAACATACATCAATGGCCAAATTGTTGTTATTAATATCTGCTGGACAGCATGCAATTATCCCCTTTAAATGCTTTAACAACTTGAGCCTACTGTAATTTCTTAACTACGGTTCCACAGGTTTAATCTAAGTCTTTTGTTTTGATAATTTCCCTAACCTACCAATGCTAGTGCACTGTTTTCTTCAATGGGAATAGGGATCCTTGATTATTCTTTGAGTTTGTACCAAATTGGATTAAAGGACAGCATATGGTTGATTTTACTTTGTTTGGGAATAACATTATAAGTTCTTGAACTGCTGGTTTGTAATGTTTGAATCATAACTAAATCCTTCAACTGAAATTTAATTGAACCGGCTGATGAGTAGGAATCCTGGCTATACCAAACATTACTTTGTGTAACTTAATTTGATCTCTTCATTTACTATTACTTACATGCATCTAGCATCAAATAGGAGGAACAACAATGGTTGGCCAACTCATAGGTTTCACAATAGAAACCAGAAACAGAAGAACATAAGTCTAGAAAGAATTTTTGTAGCAGGGGAAAGGAGATATGGCCAAAGCATGAGTGTCATAGGAGAAGCTGATCACGCTAAGAAGAAGGCATAGAAGGGGTGATTGACTACTGAGTTGTAGCTGAAGGAGATGATGCATGCTGAACCATAGAGGCAACTGAGGAACAACCATCTATAAGATACAAACCTTGGTCCTCATGTCCTCTACCAAGGTTTGTAACACTACAATTCAAAGAACATGAAACACAAAGGACATAGGCAAGGATGAAGTAAGATAAATGCAAGCAATACCAACGACAGAATACAAGGAGCCATCGGCAATAGGTACCTTGTCTCTACCAGAGCAACACGATATAAAGAAAAGAGGCTAGACATACTAGTCATATGATGAGACACCCTATAATCAATGATCCAGGGATGATTGAGCAAAGGGCTACAAGAAGAGACAGAGGTACTAAAATGTGCAGAAAAGACACCATCAAGCGGAAATTGTGCTATAACTGAAAGCTAAACAGAAACCACGAGCCAAATCACTAAGAAATGCATTGCAGCCAATATCAACAAGAGTCCAAAGCCAAGCCAAACAAAAGCGGGACTCCACATCCAGACCAAAAGAAGTACAAACCCAAAAGGCTCCACACCACCATAGCCCAACACAAGCATAATGGCACTCCCAAGAGATCACAAACCAGAAAAAGGATTCACCAACACACCAAGGCTACATAGAATGGCCAACAGCTAACAAATATCTACACACGAGAACCATTCCAAGAAAGAACACCAACATTACACACTGTCAACTAGCTTGATCTAGACTCAGAACAGATCAGGTAGCACCCAAGACCACCAATGAGCACAAAAAAGGGGCTAAAGCTTACAAATCAACAGAGAAACACAAGCAACAAAGGCTATGCATCCAATAGAGGACTTCACTTGCTACACGTTTTCTATGACACCACCGATAGGGCATACAACCCAAAAAAACCACCTTTAACTTGCACACAAAAAAAAATCCAAACAGCCAAGGCAACATAAAAATTGAGATCACACAACCTTAGTATTGCAGACAAACATGAATCCACACCATTAGAGTGGTAGCAAACAGCGAAAGAAGAGAGCACGCACAAGTACAACCCTAAATCATGTTCTTTTGGGTTAGACATTACATAAAATGCCCATAACTCACTCAAATCTCAACCAAACAATGTGAGACTTGTTCCAAATGAAAGTTTTGGTTGTAACGAACCAATTCCACCCAAAAAAGCTAGCCAATAACTCTCCCTATATGGGCAGATCAAACAGAAAGATGGATCTAGACAATAAACATGGCTTTTCGAAAAAATAACATAACTCACTCAAAACTTAACAAAATCAAACGAGACTTGTTCCATTGGATTTAGAATAAAAAAATAATCCTAGTACACCCTATCTCATCAATCAACAAAGTCTGAAACATAATAGATAAAGAGATTAATTGCAATCTTAAAAATAGTAAATCACAACAAAAAAAAGGTTAACTTGCCCAAATGACCTTGAGCCTTTTACAAAAACATCTTAGAATGAAAAAATGAATCAATAACTATGGGATATCAGCGTACGGCCTGCTGATATCAGTAGGTCTATTGGGGCAAGTAAGCGTACCCAGTAACACTAGATCTTCTGCAGGCTCTGATACCAAGTAAAAACCTATAGTTTTGGAGATTTATACGTTACACTTTCAAGTAAAAGGAGAAGAAGATGAAAAATAAGAAGAATTGGGAAGAATACATATGGAGAGTGTAGAGAGGCCTCTCACATACTTTGCTTCATATATAAAAACAATAAAAAAAATACATCTACATGTATTTAAAAGTATACCCCAATACTGTACAAAGACATATGTATCTTACATATTGTATTCTAAACCGATTTACATCAACAAGTAATACATCTCAACCTATCTCTGCCATCTGTCACTACACCAATATGACCTTGCCATGACCACTAGTGCCTCCTCTACCTCCTCTCTGGGATGAAGGAACTAAAGTAGAGCTTTAACTAGAGTAGGTTTCAGCATAACGCTCTGGCGCCTCTCTTCTCTATTAAGGTGAGAATATACCTAAGACAATGATACATATGTGTCTTGTCCCAAAGGCTGAATCCTAACCTGCTCATTCCCTGGATTCAGCCCTGCTAATAGCTCAAATGCCCGATTCACTTCCACAAACCTTCTATGTAGACAATTAGCCATGAATGTTTGATAGCGATCAATCTTCTCCCACAAGCGATGGAGATTAAAGTAGTAAACTGCCACTATCTGCTCACCCTGTTTCATATGTCATACTCAATGACAAACTCATATCCCCGAGCTACTTAACCCACTTCTAAGTAGGTCCAAGTCATTACATCCCAATCTCCTTTGCCATGCCCAAGAACAAGTATGTGCTACTAATCTCAGGTTGAATGGAGCAAAGCAGCCATGACATGACCATCGCATTCTCTGCTCTCCATTTTGAATAAGTAGAATCATCAGGATTCAGATATTTGAGCTCTTTTGTAACATACTTTCATTTCCCCTTGCTCAAAATTGACAATTTTGCTACATGGAACCAAGTATAGTAATATGTGCATTGAGGATATCAAACCAAGAACCATCAAGTCCATTCCCTCCAATTCTAAATGGGTTAATAAACTAGCTGACCTCAGACATTCTTTTGTTCATAAACCACAACCAAAAGCAACTTCACACAGGACCAGAAGTCATACCACTTCCAAGTACAAGCCCTTGCTATGGACACTACTACTGCCCAAGATTAGCCAACTGATTTTGACCAAAAAATAGTCCCAGAAAAGGCTTCTACACAGCCATAATAGGATTTACTGCACCAAACAGAGATTACATAGTGCACTTTATAAATGTGAGGAATGCAGAACGCTTAACATATCATAACTGTTAATTATGAATTAACCAACTCTCCCAAAACCTTGAGGTGTTAGGAGATACATAAACTAATTATACCTTAATACCCCCCCTTAAGAGGAACACGGTTCTCTCCTGGGAACACTTGAGGAACTAGATGGAAGTTCCCAAACACACACAAGAGCAGTACTATGTAGTTCTCAAATACTTGAAAGCGTGTTCACATAAAGGAACTTTGTATCGGTGGCATGGGCTTCACATGGTGGAAGCCTATACTGAAGCTGATTGGGCAGGCTCCTTATCTGATCTCCAATTTGCTTTTGACTATTGTAGGTTTGTCAGTGGTAATCTTGTTACATGGCATAGTAAAAAAGTGGTAAGTGGATGCTAGATCTAATGCTGAGGCAGAATCTCGATATATGGCACATGGGAAATTTAAGTGACAATGGATAAGGATGTTACTTGTAGAACTTGGCCTTCATGTTCAAGAACCTATGAGTCTATATTGTGACAACAAGATTGCCATTAGTATTGCACATAACCTTATTCAACATGACAGGTCTAAGCATGTGGAAGACATTTCATCAAGGATCATCTTAAATTTAGAGTTATATGCACTCCATTTATTCAGACTAAGGACCAACTAACAGATATCTTTACAAAAAGACTTAGTGGTGCTCAATTTTCTACTTTGGTTGACAAGCTAGGAATGCTGAACATTTATTTTTCAACTTCTTTTATTTTTGGATAATTAATATTTATTCATCAGCTTGAGGGAGGGGGAGTGTTGGTGTACAAGGGTGTACATAAGTCCAAAGTATTTATGTCTAAGTCTATATAGTATATACACTATACCATATAGTATAATATACTTATATTTCTGCTCTATATATAAATACTCAGCCAGTGTATAGAGAGCCAACATACTCCATAAAATTTCTCCAAAAAGATAATGTTAACAGTGAATTAACCAACTCTCAAAAACCTTAAGGTGTTAGGACTTAGGAGATACAGAAATTAATCTACTTCAACAATAACAGCCAAATACCATGCTTCAACTACCAAAAAATCCATATACACCATCACTATATCTCCAAACAAAATGTGATGATGACATGGGAACCAAGGTGGGACCCACAAATGAGTCTAGTGGGGTCCACACATGGAAGACTATGGTGGCACACATTGGCTACATAAAATGGAGAAGTTATGTTGTTGTTTCAAAATTAGGGTCTTTTATTGCTTTACTTCATAGTCTTATTAATTATTAGAAGTTGGGACATGTAAGGAATTAGGGATTTTGTTTTTGGGATAAGGCTGTTTGTTTGTTGTTGTTGTTTGTTGTTGTTGCTGTTGTTTTTGGGCAGAAATGTCAATATGTAATAAAGCCCAATTAAGGGTAGGTCAACCACTTTAAAAGTGGGGGACCAATTTGATTTAGTTTCTATTTCTTTTAGGCTTTCTTATTATTTGAATTTGAAGTTGTAAAAGGGGAAACCCTAAGAGGGAATCGTGGCCTTTAAAAAGAGATTCATCATTTCTAATTTTTTTTAATGAAAGTTTATGATAAAAAAAAAAGTTTTCTCTCTTACACAAGTGGAGCTCTCTCTCTCTATCTCAAGTTTTTGGTGCCAAAACTTGAGCCATGGATGGTGATTTCCAAGGCTTGTGAAGTTGGTGATTTCCTCATAAGGTACTTTCTCTATCATCTCCTTCTCCTTCTCATCTTCTTTATTTTTTTTCTGGTTATCTCCATTAAAGATTGTTGTCCATTCCATCTTTCCTTCTCCTTCCATCTTCATCAAATAACTCCATAAACCCATTTATAACCAATCGGCCACACTTAATATTTATACCCTTAACCCATTAACAATACTCTCAACCTGCTGCCCAGAATTTCCAGCAACCTTTCTCTTTGTTCTTTTTCCTATTTCTTACACAAAGAACCATTCTATACCCTGAGGCCCATTCTAAAACTCTCTCCATAGGGTTTATCATGTCCAAAACTTAAAACCCATCATATCAATAACCGCATCCAAGTGTTCTTTAAATCGTTTTTGAAGTTCTCTTAAAGAAAGCTTAATTCCATACAATCAGCTGAGTGTCTCCATACCTCTTTGTTGTTCTTTTTCTTTTTAAACAATCAAACCACACCTCTACCTTTTATAGCCTTAAACCATCTTGAAATTAATCCCTTGTTAAAAGCTTGGAGAACTAACCAGCCAATACTTGTTGGCTGCATGGATTTTTTGCATACATGGTGTTTGAATAAATGTCTAAGTGTGCTAAAAGTGGATTCCATGTGATACTTGCTATGGATTGATATAATTTTGGGGTTTGTACTGCATCAATATGTATGATAGAATTTCATGCAAGAAAGACCCAAAAACCAGCACAAAAACTATTAAACATCATAATCACCAAGATCAGACCCATTTTTAATCATAACTCAGATTCTCAGAATTTCGGGTGGGGCAGTAAATATATTTCAGATATATCATCACCAACTGCTCACTTCAGCTCCAATGAAGCTGAAACATGTTTCATTCTCTCCCTGACTTTGAATGGGACTTGAATTGGCCAACAAACCTCATCTAAAACTGCCATGGAATCGTACCACAGAGAAAATCGAAATCTAATATTTTCAACTCCTCTTCAAATCATACTTCCAATCTTCAAAAGCTGCTGGAAAAAATCCAAAATTACCTTAATTCATGCTTCACCAGTATCTAGGGTTTTCCCTCTGACATTGTAGTAATACGTACGACTTGCTGATGTCATCTGTATGGAATACTAATGTTCGCAATGAAGTTCACAAATTTTGTATTCTTTTTGTGAACTTTGGGTGAACCTGTGCTCTGATACCAAGTTGGAATCGACTACGTATGTTGATTGATGTAATCTCTCAAAAAATATATATATTGTTGATTGATGTAGATCTAGAGTTTCTAGGGTTTGGAGAAAGAAGAAGAAGAATAAAGGAAAAGAAAACGCGTATGAACAGGGAAATCAATGGAGAGAATTGTTCCTCTCTCTCATACTCAATTTATTTATATGAGATGGAAATACATGGAAAATACAGAAATACTTGGGTTAAACCATATAATTATAGCTATACCCTTACATATATATACTTGGACAGAATGCCCTTACCATATGAATACAATGTATACTAGTACGTTCCTACATTAAAGTCTTAATCACACTAGGAATTGAAGATTAAAATAAGATACTTCTTTTTTTCTAGAAAAACCGAACCCTACCCAAAAGATCAACCCAATTGATAAAATCAATAACTAAATTCAAAGTATAAGACTAAATGTCAAATGCCAGTTCAATTCAAACTACTTATTAAATAAAAATTATTAAACTTATTAAAAGCTAAATTTAGTCCTAGATGAACAAAGAGACAACTATGAGATTGGAAACCCACATAGTGTCCTCTTCTGGGAAGGCATGTAAAGATTCCAATTATATGGCTGTAGAAGCACCCAATAGGCTCTTGAGGGAGAATAACATATTCAATCCTTTAGAGAATCACAAGACAGACATGCTAAATCATCAAACCTCTTAATTGATTAGGGCTTACTACCTCATCAATTAATCTGCTCAGGGGATCCGCAGCACTATTGAAGAGGAAAGGGGAAAAGCGATTTCCCTTGTCTTAACCCTTTGTTGGATTGGAAGAAGCTTTTAGTAGATCCATTCCCTAAACCTGTTTGTTTCATAACGAAATCCAAGAACCACCAATCTACAAACAGTTAGTTTTTTTCCAAATCAAGCTTACAACCACACCTTTCTTGGTGATCACCTTCAAAAAGTTAATACTCTCGTTTGCAATCAGAATCTCGTCCAGAATTTGTCTATCCTACGAAGTAGATAACCTGCTCTAGGCCCCAAGACTTCTTGGTAAAAGTGAGTAGACTTAATTAGTATTGATGCTTTCTACCTTTTCCTAAATAAGAAAATAACATGTTCAAGCTAGTGTGCTGTCCTAAACCTTTCAACTGGATACAGGCCTTGCCAAGTTTACAATTTACTAATAACATATCTCAAACACAATAACTGCTCAATCCAGTTCTTTTAACCAATGTATTGTCACTGACTTATTCCCATTACATCCATATGTAGTGTTTATTTTCTGCATGAGCAATATAATGATAAAATACATTAACTGTTTCAGTTTATAAAGCTTACAAGGCTAAATACAACCGTTGGCTACAAGACATCAATTTTGTTCTTCAAACAGTAGTTATTTTAACAATTGAGCTTCTAATAAAGGTATAGATGAATGTACCCAAAATATAGCTTTAATGCATATCATACAAGCAATGACTACATAGAGGTAAAAGTAGATATTCTGTACATTTGCAAACATAAAAATGAAGGTGAATAAGGCCCAGAAAATAATTAAACCTGGTTCAGCATCCACTTGAAACCAACTGCAGTCACGCATTCATTTTTAGCAGCACTACTCATCCAGTCTAAGCTATAGACAGTATCTAATGTTGTCAGGATAGATGATATATTACTTCTCCTTTGTTTTACGGAGAAGATTTCACCATTGGAACTAATGTTGGGATGACTGTTCAGCAAGGTTTCAAACCACCCACTTCCAGATCTCTGCATGGACAAAATAACAAAGAACCGGACAGGAGTACACGCACATTCCCCCCTGTCAATCATTTCTATAAGTTAAGATTGCAAAATGGGCTTGGAAGTGATAAGCTATAAGGATAATTGTACAACCTGCTATAAGTTTTGGGTCTTGGAAAATGCACAAAGTGGGTTACATTAGGTGAGATCCCATGTATATCACAATGTATATCAGCCTTCCCCATAACAGGGAGTATATTCTTTGGTTTTATCTGTACAGCTATCTGCTTTAAGCATACAGAGCAAATGTACACTCCAAAAGCCATGACAAAGAAAAGAAGAACCAGACGCAGCACAAAAGGTGATCTCTTAGATACCTTGAATGAAAATAGATTCTGCAAATGGGACCAATAACAGTCAGTAAATTGTTAAAATGAACTGAAAAAAAAATGGCATGGGGTTTACCTCCTTGTCCATTATTGTGTCTCATTTAAATACAGGCAAGGATGCAACACCATCTCATCCTATTGTCAGTCTTCCATTCTATAACCACATTAATAATTGCTCTGATGCCCTTTAAAGATCTCATCAGTTTTACCTGAAAATTGGATTGTAAGATTTTCTCTGATTACTTAATTATGCTACTGACAAAAGTTCACCTAAAAACCAAAATAAAATCAAAGTTGAAGATCCCATAGAAAGAGAGCACAACACAACATTACCATGTCAGAGGAAGATCACTGTGTTAGATTTTCGTCAGAGAGAGTTCCAATCTAATAATGGATCAGTCATTTCTACAGATAAACTAAAAATTAGACACAAGGAAATTAATTGCATCATGACCATAACCAGCTCAAAACAATACGGACACAGAAATCGAAATGTTACTTGTGCAAGGAGACTCAGGACTCCACCTCAGATATCTGGAAAAAAAAATTGCCATCAGGGATCAGTGAAAAAAATGTAATTACTGTTAAACAGAGGAATAAACAGTACCATCTGTGTACTTATAGAAAAAGGTCTTAAATAAACGTACAAAATCTATCTTTTCCACAGAAATTTTTTACAGAGAAGACTGAATTCATGATATATGATCAGTTAGATCAAACAAACAAGGACAAAAAGAAAAAGGAAATTCAAAACCGTTGCTCAAGAATCTATGGAATGTCAGAATCTGATGTGCATCCAACATGGATACTTATTCCCTTTGAAGTCCATGCAAAACTCCATAGAAGCACTTCTTCATGTCAAATGATGTGTTCTCTCATGGATCCATTGTAGTAGTTGAATGGATGTGGCTAACCACCCAGCTTCTTTTCACTTGCTGTAATGATGTAATCTTGTTCCATGTAGATTTTTCCATTGAGCCATCTGAATCCTTTTTTATGATGCCAGAGGTTGTACGTATTACAAGATGTATTTTTTTCGGTAAAGGTATATTAGAGTCTGCCAAACAACACTTGTACCCCCCCCCCCACACACACACACCAAAACAAACAAACAAATAGAGAGAGGGAGGGGGGGAAAAGAAGAAATTTATATTCCAAGATCATTTTCCAAACTTCACTACAAAAAAAAATATCAGTTTTGATCATTTATTGCCAAAGTATTGATCGAAGAAAAAAAAATTGCAAAATCATGGGTTTGCCTAAGGTCAGGAAATCCCTTCCCATGCTAAAGATTTCTGCTATCTAGTTTGCATGCATTAAAAGTTCAAACTGGAGAGATGTCTAAAGAGACGCCTAGATCTATCATTTCATCAATGAAAAACGCTAGTCTCCAAGGTACAAGCCCCTTTTTCAGAGCCCATTTGCTATATTACAGGTTCTTTGGATGATGGCACTTGTGTACTGGATTAGGAAGCTTCAGTTCCTGCATCCAAGATTCTCCATTATTGAATTTCTTGTTATCACTATGATGCGGATAACATTAGTAGACTCATTTATGTACTCCCATATAAGAGGGCCAGACTTAAAATTGAATGTTATGTGGGGTTAATTAGAGTCATTTAGGGGGCTGGAATGTCTATGTAATAAGGCCAATAGTGCCAATTTTTAGTCAGAATTTTCATAGGGGTATAGTGGTGTAATAAGGCGTAAAATCCAAGGGCTTTTTGGGTAAGATTTAGGCTAGTTGACAGCAGGGATTGTGTCCTTATTTGAGGCCTTAAAGTCAACAAAGTGGGACCCAGTTATGTGCTGGTTGACAGCCTTGGTTCCCAAGGCTTCTAGCAGTTTAAAAATAAAGGAAAGTCATGTTTTTAGTAAGGCTTAGATTTTAGAATCACTTAGGCATCAAGTTTAGGATTTTAGTAAGTTTCTACCATTAGAAGTTTCTAATTTTCAAAAGTTGTAAGCCTATTTAAGGCACCCCACCCCCATGTTTTAATTCAGTGAAGAATAAGAGCTGTTTTTGAATATTAGGTGTTCCCAAAGGTGGGCCGTGAGCCTTTTTTCTTTCTCTTCTCCAGGGTTGATGACAACATGGCTCCCCTCTTTCTTATCTCTTGTTCTCTTCCATAGGTGCAGTTGTGGCTCCCTAATCACTGCTCCCATCTTCTCTTCTTTTTCTTCGTATTCTTTCTCTTTCCTTCTCTTCTACTTCTAATTCCTTCATCCCATCTCTGCTGCTACATATCATATTCTAGAAATTATAAGTGGCAGGAAATCTGAACAAGAAATTCTACAGAAATCAGAGTGCACAATTGGGTAATCTAATCCCTACTCTTGGTCAAATCGCAGACCATATTTGAAGGTATATTAGTGCTGTGTATGGAGGAGGAAGAATCAGTTGATCACTTGTTCATTCACTGTGCCATGGCAAGAGAAGTATGGGTATTTTTCCTTTCTCATCTTAAAACTCCATGGATTTTTCCAAAAGCCTTTAATGAATTAATTTCGGGTTGGTGCTTTAGTGGTCTTGAGGGTTTTCCCCTATCCATTTGGCATGTTTTACCTGGGGTCATTTGCTGGGGTCTTTGGAAGGAGCGGAATAGTAGGATCTTTGAGGATAAGTTTAGAAGCCTTAATGACTTGGTCCTATTTGTATACAATATGCTATTTGATTGGGTGGCTGTGTGGGAGGAGTATGAGGACTCAGGGTGGGAGGCAATTTAGAGGGAGATGGTGTAAGGAGCCCTATGCCAGGTTTGATCGCTTTTGCTTTTGCAGTGTTGTATATTTGTTTTAGTTTTGTATCGTATCACCATCCTGGTGATCTTATGTTCCTGTTTTCATGCTTATTTCAATAAAATTCATCTTTACCTCTCAAAAAAATACTATCCTATTCCTTAATTGATTCTTAAAATTCCATTGCTATTTCCTGTTCAATTTTCTGGTACTGTTATATTTTATTACTCCTATTATTCAATCCGTAACATAATTTTCTGAAATATTATAGAGCTGAAATTGACCCTCTTATGGCTCCCCTTTCCCTATTTTTCTTATAGGGTGAAATATTATAGAGCTGAAATCGACCCTCTCATGTGATCCCCTATCAAACCCCTAACTTTCCCCTATTCCCCTCTTCCCACTCCCTTAGAATCAAAAGATTCCCTGCTGATTTCTTAAACCACCATTCAAGGAATCTTTCAAGTTTCTGATATTCCATGATTTGAACCATCAAATCTCATTGGATTTCAACAAAATTTGAAACATAGAACCTATGAACACATCAAAATATACTGTAGAAATTTCAGAATTTTTCTGAAGCGTCAGTAGGGTATTTTGGTAATTTTATAATTCTGTCCAGAAATTACATAATTGCCCTTATTGGTTCATTCTTGTTCTTTTCTATTCTATATCATTCTAACTCCTCTGTTGTTCTATTATTTGATTCCTCAATTTCGTGGCTACCTGTTTGTTTTAAATTCTATTCTTGAAATTTTGCTTCCACATCATTAATTTGACAATTATTGTGAGGCTTTTGGGGATTATGCTGCATCACACTAACTATGCCCCATCAAATTGGGCACAAACTCCACAAATCTTCATGTGCTAACGGTATCATAGAGGATTTGATTATACCCACAATCTTATAAATGGGAGCCACTTTGTAATTGAAGATTCTATTTCTTTCCACCCAAAGAAAAAGAGAAATCCCCAAAGTAGAGTGTCCTTTGATCTGAAAGCAGAGGGCAGTTAATTCTCCTCGACTTCTGCTACCTTTGCAAAAATGCTCCAAATATCAAACAAATTTTGAAAATAGCCCCATTCTTCTTTTGAAACCAAACAATGTAATACATTTTCTAGTTCATCATGCAAATATTTTCAAAGTGTCCTATGAAGGTCACAGAAATTTAAACTTTTGTTGGTCTATACCATCAACAAAAGGCCTCCACCCCAAGTAGTACAGTTATCCAAACCACAACTTACATGGTACCATGACATTAGCACAAGGAGATATAGTGAAGTAACCACCATAAAAAAACTAATTTTAAGGAAAGATTGAGTATAAAACGTCTTTGATTATAAAACATCTATATCTAAGTGATCAGCACATTGAAAGCTCATGCTCCCCCTCATGTTCAAGCTTTCTCAGGATTGTTTTTCTAAATAGGTTAAATACTATGGACTTGCTTCAAAGAAGGCATCCTTATCCTTACATGGGGATATCTCCTCATATTTACATTCTTTTTATGAAAATTGGGCATCGGGAAAGCATATCTTGATCCATTGTGTTTCACTAGATGGATTTGAGCTTCTTTCATGTCTCACCAATCTTTGTGTTGGGTTATGCCCTGTAGTTTGATGGAGCTCATTAGACTTTGGAACTTCTGTTTTTTGGGATCGCAAGGAAAGTGTTTTTGGAGCTTGATTCTTCATGGTGTGTGTTGGGGGATCTGTAAGGAAAGGAAAAGAAGAATTTTTTTTGAAGGGTTGCATAAGTTCACTATGAACTATGAAGGTCACAAAGTCTATTCTTTTCAAGGTGCCTTCTTAGGCAGTGGTTGCAAAAGAATTTCATGGTGTCTCTCAATGACCTGTTGAGAGATTGTCATGCTTCTATTTCTTGGGTGGAGTCCGTATTTGACTAAGTAGTGTCCTTGGTTTTGCTTTGTTAGGTTGTTGTTTGTTTGCCTTTCTTATTTGTTGATTTTAGTTCCTTTCCTTGTATCTTTTTTTCCTTTCTCTTTTTAATAAAATCGTTATTCATCCAAAAAAAAACAATCCTTAAAATACCAAATTAGAAAAGATCCAAAGTTTTGGAGCATCTAAGTAATGCATATTATTGATAAATAATACTTAGGTGCTTATTTTCTTAAAGAGTTAAATAATTAGTCTATCAAAGAAACACGTGAGCCTGGGTGATTATTCTATATTTGGAAGTTTTTATTTAACTTTCTTAATTGGCAATCAAATGTAATTCAATAACTGATTTTTTTTTTCATTTGTGGTCATTGTCAATAATATCATCTTTCAAGTTTTGCAAAGTCAAGAATCTACCCTTTGTTATTACTAAAAAACCAGAAGCATCTCTTTTTGTAACCAATAAGAGAGAGGGAGAGAGAGTGTGTGTGTGTGTGTGTGTGTGTCAAGGAGCGAGAGTTGGCATAAGCATTTTCCTACCTCATAGAGAGAAAGATGACATCAGCATTTTTATCAGTAAAGCAAAATTGTATTAGAAGAAGGATGAGGAAGAAAAGATACAAGCCTACTCACAGCCCAAACTACTGGGCTAAGAGGGCATTCCAATCAAAAATCCAAGATGAAAAGGAATAATTAGCAAACTGGGGTAGATGGGATAGCCACCAATAGAGGAGTGCAATGGCATGATCATTTATTAATTGAATGTTGGAGTACTTTTCTTCAAAAATGCGAGCATTCCTTTCCAGCCAGAGTGCCCAGCAGACTATTTGTGGGGTACACTTCTACATTATCGAACCTTGAATGGATAGGACTCTACGGGGGTCATGATACCATGTGGCCAGGAACATGGGAAAAGTCTCAAAAAAGACCCACCGAACCCCAAATCTATGAAGAAATTCGCCCCACACTTCTCTGGCCAAATTGCAATAAATGAAGAGATGAGCTGATGATTCTTTAGAGTGCCCACACATGCAACATTGACTTGCCAACTGCCAGTCCCTATTTTTGAAGTTGTCCATAGTTAACACTTTATCAAAGTGAATTGGTCAAACTAGGAAGCTAGATTTAGAAGGCATTCTGGTCTTCCATATGTCTTAGCTCCAGGCCCATGGGCTTGCAGAGGATGTTCTACATTGACCGGACCAAAATAATGCTCAAAGGACATGGTTGCCAAATTCTCGAATCAGCCTCATTATCTTCACCCACTGAGACTCTATCCAGACAGATCATCAAACTAGATACGGACAACACCTCCCAGTCATTAACCCTTCTTCGGAGATGAAGATTCCATGCAATATGGCCATTGTTTCTCACAATGTGGTCGACAACGCAACCACTTTTAAGATTGGAAAGAGAGTATATGTCCTAGAAGGTGATGGCTAAAGGGGTTGAACCGCACCAAGTGTCATGCCAAAATAGCACAGAATCACCTTTGTCCGCCTTAAACACACACCATCTAGAGAACTCTATGGATTCTTTATAAATTTCTTTCCATAACCTAGCTCTAACAGGCCCCACTAGCTGGTTAGAATTCCATCCCCGCCCATGATCATTGTACTTTGCTGCAATCACCTGTCTCCATAGACCGTGGGGCTCTTCACCATACCTCAATAACCAATTGGCTAAGAGAGCTCAATTCATTTCCTTAAGTTCCCGGATTCCTAACCGTTATCAAAAGACTAGCAAATATGCTCCTTGTTGACTAGATGATATATCTTTTCCCCTTTTTCTGAATACCATAGGAAATTAGCTCTTATTCTCTCGAGCTTGGATAACACCGAAAAAAAAATGCTTTTCTATTAATGTTAAACAAGAAAGAATGTTTTTCTATTAATGAAGAAAAAGAGGGTTGTGGGTTGTCAAAGAGAAAGAGAGAGAGAATCTTTTGTCCTTTTTCTCTGAGTTCTCCTATCACACAAGAGGCAGGGGATTACAGAAGAAGAAAGAGTACAAGAGAGACAGCATGAGAAAGACATGGTTTTTTTTAACAATTCAACACATTCCTGCTCCGAATTACATTCCAAATGCTGGAGTGGGACCTATAGTGATAGTTCTTGGCACTAAAAGCTATACTTTCCTAGAAGGGTTGTCAATCAGGCTAGGCCGAGGTCTGCCCAAACTCAGCACAAAATGTTTTACCCAAGCCCGAATAAAACTTCGGGCCTAAAAGTTGGGCCCGAACTCAGCCCATTTTAAAACAACGGGCTTCAGGCCGAGTTCGGGCTGCCTGAATTAAAACTCTTATTTTAATTTTTGGGCTGATTTTAGGGCCATAATTGTCCCTAAAAACATATTATATGGGTTGTTTTGAACAGTTGATACTTGAACTATTTGATGATAGTAAATTTGTTAAAAATATATGGATCCAAAATAAATAAATATAGACTTAATATCAACATATAAATAAAATTATTATTTTCTAACTAGTTCGGACTGGGCCAGGCTTCGCACTGAACCTGAGCCTGTCTGAACTCAGCCCACTTTTTGGCCCAAACTCAGCCCAGCTCTGAATTAATTTGGTCCCTCCCAGTTATTTTTCAAGCCAGACATGTCAAGCTTCGGACCAGCCGAGCCCAATTGACAGCCTTAATAAATGCTCTTCCCAACTTGGAAAGTAGCAATCTTCCTCATGTTGAAGACCCCTTAATGGAAATAAGAAAATTCGATAACCAATGACCCACCTTTCCTTCACTGTTCACCAAGCTATACAAACCAAAGTAGTTCCTCGACCTTCTGCTACTTTTGAAATACTTGCATCCCAACATCTCCTCGGACTAAAAGAAGCTTAAAACTTTAAGAAGAGGACCAGAATTATTAAAGGTGATAAATGATAACAAGTAAGAATTGTTTTGATAATGGACCTGAGTCCATCAGACTCATTGGAACCTACACTGACCCCGCCAACCAATTGTTGGACAACACTATATAGGGCATGGGTTTCTGGGTGAGGTTGAGCAGATAATTGGTTTCTACATATTTTATTTTCTCATGTAGTAAAAACCGACAGCATCACATCTTAGACATAAGCTAAAGAGTAAAATCACATAAATCTGTGTTGTATTTTCTGTTTATATCTTCTTTTGCTTCACGAGTCACGACTAGATCGTCCTGCTTGCCTCAACAAGGACCCTCACACTGAATCCTACTTCTGATAGTATGAAGTTGATTTTTTCAATTATTCCACCAAATGAACTTAGAAAAAGAAAGATGGATTTCTGTGAACTTAAAAACTCGGATTTTAAGAAAATTCTCTTTACAAAAAACGATGGGGTAGAGGAAGAGGCTGTAATTTGTAGTACAAGGGGGGAGACTGTGTACGCCTTTGAGCTCAACTCTAACTTGTTTACTTTAAACAAGGCCCTTTAAACCATTGGGATCGTAACAAATTGCCTTACACCTCCTCCCTCCATCACTGTTTTCTAATGCCAACTCCTGCTATAACGGTATAACCTGCTAGATCAAACAAAAATTGTTCACAGTTAAAATTTTCATTTCAAACAATATTGCAATCCGATTTTTTCATATAAACCAAGAAATAATAGCAATATTCTCCAACAGGTATTTGTGTCTTCTTTATTTATTTATTTATTTTTCCAGCCCATTCTTTGAACCATTCCACAATAGATTCATCAATAATTGCATACTACCAAGAGATAGGGGGGAACCAAACCACACTTTCGTCACCCTTGGGCTAGTGACCCATAAATGAAAGGTGGTTTCTGGTTTGGTTCGATAGTGGGTAGGTAGGATTAGGGGTTCAAATATCCAATTATCATCCCTATTCGGATCATATTCATGTTTGCTTAAAGCGAATATGAACCCATGTGTCTCTAATTTGATTAACATTCATTCGTTTAAAAAATATCTGATTATAAATGAACCAAATAGGGATCTATATATGTGACATTTAAGGCCCAGTATGAAATATTTTTTCACACGTGTGATGAGATAATCAATTTGCCCATAACCTTCCCAAGCCAACTCGATTTTAGTCAATGAATTGTTACAACTCAACCTCCTTAATTATCAGGTAGGCCTGGATAAACTGCTCAGAATTGACCCAACCCTACATGTTATCGACAGACCTAACTAACTAGCCTTTTATAGGTTCGGGTATGCATATTGAACCCAATTAAGGATTAAATGATTGGGTCGGAATTTGTGTGGACTGTTACCAAGTCTCAACCCGACCCACAGCCAATCTACATGCTGAACTACAATGGCATATAGAACTCAAACAGGGTGCATTCTCTTATGCAGAGGTGTTGCATGTGCTTGTTAAGCATGACTATTCAATTGCTGGGCCCCGGAATAAGGTAGCATCGGATAACCCAACATTCTAATCAGTAGCAATCAATAAAACAAGTCCAATTATCTGAAGATTAGATGTCATAAGTCCAACTTTGCCTACTGGGTCTCCCGTGTGGAGCCCATGAGATAGATACGGTTCGGACCGAACCCCTTCCATGTACAGCAACGTGTATCAAAGTATTAAACTACAATTATCAACGTACCATGATACTCCTTGACAGGGCACATGTCGCTTCTGGATTGGTATTGTTCCATGTTGCTACACCAATATTTTGTATCCAATTGTAACTCAGGTCTTTCTTCACATATTGTCTTAAGAGAGAGAGAGAGAGAGAGAGAGAGAGTAGCCTTGTCATTTATTTACCATTTGTATGACGTCTACAAATCTCCAGCTAATTGCAATTCAAGCCATGGTTAATACATTGTACATTCTGCTTAGTGACTTCACCACACGATTCCACGTTTAACCCCGAAAATGTCCACATGCTTTGGCCTTCCAACACCCGATGGGCTTGCCTCGGCCATTATCAGCAACATTGGCTCATCCAGTTCTAGGCCCACAAAACCAGGCTGTGTCTGGTCTAGGTAGATTGTAACCCATCCTTAACACGAGAGTGGATTGTATCCGCTCCTCTTATCAACTGCTCCTCTCTGCACCCTGTCAGGGGGAGGGCACATCAGCACCGACAATCCACTCTCTCCTTACACAACCCAGCCTGCTCCATTCAAATATAATAATTGACAAACCAGCTGAGTTTACAAAGTTTGGCAATTGAAATTTATTTCAAATAAAAGTAATGAATGGTTTTATCTTCCTCCAATTCTCCCCTTCAACCCCAACCTATTATTCATAGGTGAAACTGGAGGAGAGCCCATGGGTAGCTCACATGTATAACCACACTGCATTTAAACATGTACCAAGTGTTGTGATCTGTGACTTTCATGATGAGAGAAATCTGCATACCAAGGTCATGACATTCCTGCCAAGCAAACACTTATAATCCCAATAAGCATTCACCAAGTCTGTTGAATCCAAATCAGACCCACAAAGCATTTTTGCTCCCTGAAGAGCCCACAAAGCCATGCGAAGGCAGAAATAGGACACCCATAACCATCACCTGATTGCTGGAACTAGGGCAATGTCAGTATGCAACTAACGCCAAGCAGTAATTTCAGCTGAGACTCCCCTCTATGGAGCCCAAGATGTTGGAAGGAATTCATTTCTTTGTGTGTGTGGCTATGCTTCGGGATTGGGGCAGGCTTGTATTGTCCTAAAATATGGGCGTGCAAAATGCACAGCAGAATATCCAAATTGTCTTCGCATCTAGTTTTGCATGTGTGCCACATATCGGTAATAAATAACCTTGCGTTATTGGCTCTTCATTTCCAGAATTAGTAACAATGGTGATGTTCTCTACCCCACAAAAATTCTTATTGTATGAAGGAAAAAAGAATACACCACATCCAGTCACTCTTAACTAGAGTTCCACGCTCAAATACTACAAGAGAGGAGCAACCGCATCGGTCAAGTGGTTACCTCTCTGAATAAATTAGAGCAAGCACAGAATTAATCAACTGATAAGACTCTAATCTAACAAAATCTTACTTTTACAGAGTTCTTGAGCTCCTTTGCTTCTTGACTTTGATGTTTTCTTGATCACAACCATGGCTGCTCCTTTTTCTTTTCTCAGGCTTGCAGCCATTGATATAACTTTTCTCGCCATCATTGACATCTTCTTCATGAACCGCCTTGCTCCATTTCCTTTTCCCAGATTTGCTGCCATTGATGCAACTTTTCTTGCCAGTGAACTCTTCCTCAGAAACCGTCTCTTTTGAGTTTGATGGACTTGCCAAGCCAATTGCAGTGCCATGACCATTGAGTTCTGTAGCCCCCATGTTTTGGTGTTGCTTTATGAGATAATGTTCTGATACGAGCCGGTGAGCCAACTTTGCCAGACAAGGGCCTGAGATGGCCTTTGGAACGGGTCTGGCCATGGTTTAAAAATACTTTAAGCAGTGCAAGAAGTAATAAGATGGCAAATCACTAGAATTCTACAGTTGAAATAATGATAGAATATTTTCTTTTTTAAAGTAAATAGAGTTGGTTGGAGGTTATATTACCTTTCAGAAAATATACGTCCAAGAACAGATGATTTCTCATGCCATAACATTGGTGCTGGTAAAACATCCCGCTTGCTGACTGACTGATTAGACGAAAGGATAAAACATAAAATAAGATGCCAAACATATATGTTGAATAAATAACTTTAAAAAAATTGAGCATAATTTAGAAGCCACTGGGAGCTGAGTTGGTAATCCTCGGTTGAGTTGAATACACACTCGAAACAGTCATGAATAATGGTTGAAACTCTGCTTTAAACTTTCCAGTTTCAAGAACTCATCTAAATCATCAAATCAGTGAGCTAATGAAACCCCATTTTTTTAGAGCAGTTGAGTTGATAAGAAAACTCATCAATGCTTCATTCGGTTAGTATTTGGAAGTCTTTTGTACTGGTCAAATTTTTTGAAACGTCCTGCTGAATTGATGTCAGGACCAAGTTGACTTGCTTCAGGCTTACTTCCCAATTCAGCACTAAATGAACAATTCAAACTCAAGTGAAAGAAACAAGAAGACAGAAGAAACCCATACAGACCTTTCCACGTATGACAACTCCTTCAGGTAGCCTAGGGATGTGAGGATGAAAAGAAGGGTACTTATAAAAAACAGATCTGCAAACACAAAAAGATAAAGATGCAATCATCACGTGACACAGTAAAGGGTTTTTTCCAGAAAAACCAACCATGAATAAGAAACTTACATGATTTTATTCTTAGTAATTATCTCCATGTCCTCAATTGGTGAATAGATTTCCAGTCGCCAGACAGGTTTATCAGAAATGTACATGTATCCATTCATTCCATCACTGGATGCAATCCTCTTCATGTTAGCAATATAATAATGAAAAAACTATAAATAATTAACTAACCATATAATCATTTTCTGAGATTGAAAGGCCGGTTACATCGAAGCAGAATCATTTCGATAATCCAAAGTCAGAAAACTGACTAGTGGCTTGGCCAAGTCATTCAATTTTCTACACTATAACTACTACCCGTATTACTATTACTCTATTATTTGAATTATATTTTTATGAATAACAATTTTTTTTAGAAGAGAAAACAGAAGAGAAGACAATCAAGGGCCAACCAGGAGTCAAGGAGGGGGGAAAAAAAGAAGGAACAATGCAACTCAAACAAAACATACAACAGCCAATGAAGAGTCCTTAGAAGCAGCTTGGATCATCTCTTGCAAGGGAGAGTCTGGCGACAGTATAGCGAACCTGAGGTGCCAACATGTCGAAAAAAATTAGGTAGAAAACCTATAAAAAATAAAACTATTATTCAAAATACCAAAACTACCCCCGTCTTCTTCCTCTTCCTCCCATCTTCTTCCTCGTGCACAGCATTGCCACGTTACCTATCTTCTTCGAGATAACCCAACTACACCACAGACGTTGCCAGCATTGGTGCCCTCCGAATCCACTGTTTACATCTTAACCCAGTGCCGGTGGTATTGGTCAACAAATGCTGGGGGTATTTGTAGAAAACCACCAGATGCCAGGGGTATTTGTCAACAATCCAGTGATGGAAGTCACATTGGAGCTCCACCAGAGAAATGTGGACTAGATTCCCTTTCATGGTGATGAAATCATAGCTCATTGTAGGCAGATTTTTGGAACCATTTAAACAAGAACTGCAACTTTTTCCTGAATAGAACTATCAGCTCATCTCAACCTTTAACCCCACCACACCTGGATATGTCATCATCCACATCAGAAGTTGTCCCCATTCTTAGCATTGATTAAATGGGTCTGCCTAATATTGTACCTTTCATACACAGATGCTCGTTCGTCAAGTAATTCCAACAATAGCGTGAGTCACTCTCAGATCCAGGATGCTTGGTGTGAGTTGAATGAAATTTATGGGTGCTCCAGGACTTGAAGAACCTGGCAGTCAAGAATTTGGATTTTCAGGCAGTTACGACCAGCAAGGCCTGACTAGATGTTTGGGGTGAAAGTTTTGAACTGCCCTTTTCCTGAAATAGTCTCCCACATTTGATCTGCAGAAGCACCCCCCGAATCATCAGATTTTGTGACATCCACCAGAGAAATGCTCATGTTGATACTGATAATACACAGTTTGCCATTGAGAGAGACAGGTGCCACTACCTCCAAGACCCAAGAACTCCCCAGGTGCAGTTTGCTGTTGATGTGCTTGCTGATACAGAGACACTGCAGTATTGTAATCGGAAGAGGAGGAAGAACAGGGGAGGAAAAGAATATGAGATAGAAGGACAAGAGGAGAATGGTGAAATAGCATTTGAAGTGAAAGGGGGCTGTTTTGGTATTTACATCTATTGACTTACCTTTTCACCCAATTTTTTTACACCATGTCGACACTTCAAGTTTGTCAGACTGTCACTAGACTCCCTCGTAAGAGACAATCTGGGCTCTGAAGCCCCAAGCTTGGCCAGCTTATCTGCAAGAGAATTAGCCGATCTAGGCATCCAATTGTACCAAGACTTCAAGGAAGAGCCATCAAACACGCTCCTCTGTTGAGATGAGAAAGCCTCCATGGACTGCCAGTGCTGGATGTGAGTCATCCAATCAGAGTAGAAGAAGCACTCTCAATCATATGTCTCTAGTCTAAAAGATGGGGCCAAGCGAAGTCCCTGAAGAAGAGCCATGAGCTATGACCTCATAATCTCTCCAAAAGGACCAAAGTAAGAGTGATGGAGTCTATGACTGTATTCCTAATTTCCTATAGAGAAAACAAGAAAGAAAAAAAAAAAGCAAAATTCTGTCTCAAGGAAGTCATTTTCCACAATCAGATAATAGAAAAGTACAAATTTTGTTGGTTTGTTCTCTCCAAGCAAAACTGCTCCAACATCTGGAAGCCAAAGTGTTGAGCTTGGCATAGTCTGGTACAGAAACCCAAATCTTCCTTTTTTTCTTTTAATTTGTTGGATTGTACACTAGGATCTGCAGAGGGAATGGGATACAAAAAGAATGTCCCAAACAAGACAACTCTATAAGAACAACGAAGAACCACTAAATATGGATGCCCTTCTAAACCTGGAGTGGCCAAGAAGTTTGCAACATCATGGGCCTCCCTTCGAAGGAGCAAGGTGTTTAAATCTCTCATTTCCCTAATTGTGTGGGAGGGACTGAGTCGCTCCATCTTCTATCCACTTCCCAATTCAGCAGTCCTTACTATAATTATCATAGGGAAATTCAAGCCTCTAGCAAACCTTAGCCAATGAAAAAACTAGAGCCTTAGCCTTGTTGGAATCTGACTCCCTGATAGACCAGGCAAACTGGGACCACAAAAACAACCAGGTAAAGATTCAAAACCTAACACAATAAGAATTTAACCATTGCTGACCATAATCAACCTGGTTCAGACTTTATATAAATCTAAACCAATTAAACAAAAAGCATAGATGAATTTCTACATTCAGTGGAAATCTGTAGTTTTGGAGATTTATACATTAGGGTTTCAAATAAAATGAGAAGACAAGGAAGAAGAAGAATTAGGGAGAATACGTATGAAGAGTGTAGAGAATCCTCTCACATACTTTGCTTAATATATCAAAATAGTAAAAACAACATCTACGGATTTACAAGTATACCCTACTACTGCACAAAGACATGTACCCTTACATATTGTATTCTAAACTCATGTACATCAACACTTCCCCTCAAGCCGGTATGTAAATATTGTGCATACCTAGCTTGCCAACTATACTATAAAAACAAGGACTACATAAGCTTTTGGTGAAAACATTGGCCAACTGGCCGTCGTCAGTCTTCACAAAAGAAATACATATTTGCTTGGCTTGTAACTTCTCCTTGATGAAGTGTCTGTCAATCTCAATGTGCTTGGTCCTATCACATTGGACAAGATCATGGGCAATGCTAGTTGTGGGCTTATTGTCATGGTACAACCACATAAGAACTTGGAAGTGCAAGCCTAAATCTCTAAGAAGTCCAATAAATCCATAACATCTCACAAATCCTATGTGCCATGGCACAGAATTCTACTTATGCACTTGATCTCTACGACCAGCTACTTCTTGTTGCACCAAGTGATAAGATTACCTCCTACAAATGTGCAATAGCTAGAAGTGGATCTCCTGTCATCCACCGATCCTACTCAATCTACATTTATAAAGGCTTTAGTGTGGAGGTCGCCATCCATACAATAGTCCCTGACATGGACTCATCTTCAAATATCTAAGAATGCAATATACAGCTTCAAGGTACTTTGTTGTAGGGGCAGGCATAAACTAACCAACCACCCCAACTGCAAAAGAGAAGTTTGTATGAGTTTCTCAACTAGTCTTTGATATCAACTAATATCAATAAGTCGGTGGCCCTTATCTACCTGCAGCCAGTGGTTAGACTCAATGGAAGTCTCACAAGATCTACATCCTAGAGTCCTAGAGGAGAACTAACATATACTAGTGCTAGGATAGGAAGATATTATTAATGGATCTTGTAACTTCAATGCCAAGAAAGAATCTGAGAAGCCCTACATCATCGATCTCAAACTCCTTGCCAAGAAAACCTTTCAAGTTGTTAATCTCACAATAATCATCACATATAACCACAATATCATCTATATAGACAATGAAGTGTTGTTACCTTTCATTTTTTATGCTTTACAAAGAGGGTGTAATCCGTTAGACACTGTCTATACCCATTCTTGAGCATGGCACTACGGAATCTCTTAAACCATGCTCTAGGGGACTAATTCAATCCATATAAAGCGTTTTTTAAGCGACATACTTTCCCTATTCTAGTAAAGTGCAGAAAACTAGAAGGTAACCTCATATAAACTTCCTCTTCAGGGTCACCATGCTAGATGCATTCTTGACATCAAGTTGGAATAAGGGTTATCCTTGATTGGTAGCAACAAAGATCAAAATACAAATAGAATTCATCTTTGCAACATGAGTAGCAACATAGCCCTTGCCTACAAATTTGGCCTTATACCTCAGATCAAACAAGAACTCCAGATCCGGCCAAAAAATAAAAGGGTTAGTACCCAAAAATGGTGTAACTCTCTCAATACTCCTTCCATTAGCTTTAGAATCAGAAAACAATCCAAACACACATATTGAACGGTTGCTAACATTAGTGTATGACCTACTGACATTAGTAGGTCAATTGTGGGTAGTTGTTAGCTGAACTCATGCAATAACCCTAGATAAAATGTAGGTTTTGATACCAAACGAAAATCTATAGTTTTAAAGATTTATATGTTCGGGTTTCAAGTAGGAGAAGACAAAGAAGAATTGGGGAGAATAGGTATGGAGAGACAAGTATACTCCAATATTGTACAAAGACAAATACCCTTACATATTGTATTCTAAACCCACATACATCAACACATTAATCATGAGAGAATGAAGATGAAAACAGAGTAGAGAAAAGAATAATAAAAAAAGCCTAATATGAAACAGCGATAACTCTAGCAAAGACAGGTTCCCACCCAAGGGAAGGGGTGACCATATGCAAACACCCTCAGAGGATGTGTATCTAATGGAAACATAAACCTTCCCAAGCTTACTATGCATGGAAGAACTCAAGTAGAAATGCCAAAACCCTAACAAGAAAGGTACATGAGTTGTTTTCAAAGTAATCAATCAAAGCAATATAAACACCATGTCTCCATTTTTTTTTTTTTTTTTTTTTTGATAAATAAAATTTCATTACAAGAAAAGGGATGAGAAATCCCCAAAGACGGGAAACAACAAAAACATAAAACAACCAAAAAATAAACAAGCCAACAACTAATTACAAGAAAATGTTAGGCCAATTCATTTTAGTAGAAGCCGCAGAGTAATCATTCGCCAGCTTACAATTGAAACCCCAAAAACACACCAACTCCTTAGCCTTCTTGTAAACATTCAAAGTCAGCTCTGCACATCCTTTGAACACCCTTTGGTTCCTTTCAAGCCAAATACACCACCATGGCGCTGGGCAAAGCAGCTCCCACAAGATTCGACCTTTCTTAGGAATCCTTGAAAACCTCCATGTCAAAAGAAGCCCAAGGAAATCAATTGGGAAGACCTAGGCCAAGCCAATATCTCTAAAGAACCTGCTCCATATCAAGGAAGCAAAAGGGAAATGAATAAATAAATGATTAATGTTTTCCGCCTCTTACCAACAAAAGAGACAAACATTGGGAAGGATCGTCCCTCTAAGTTTGAGAAGATCGATGGTAGGAAGGCGACCACTAGTAGCAGTCCAAAAAAGGATTGTCACTTTGGAAGGAACCTTAAGCTTCCATAAAAGCTTTTAGGCCAAACCCGTTTCCACCTCAAACCCGTGCTTCCCTACACGACTTGATAGTGAAGATGTCGTCCTTGGAGAAATGCCAAAAAAGATGATCCTCTCTATCAAATCTCAAACCGATAGGATCAATGACACCAAGCAAATTTCTCATTTCCTCAATCCCAATCATTTAGCCTTCTTTGCAAATCCACATTTCAAGTCCTAACATTCCCCGCAAATAACCAATAGTCACTGACCCTGGCATCCTTATTCATGGCGAGACGAAAAATGTGCAGGGCTTCTACCATAAGAGGTCTAAGAGAGCGCCACCTATCCTTCCAGAATAAGGTTCTAGAACCCAAACCTACAACCTTTCTAATCCCTTGAAAAAACTCAATCCTACCATTCATAATTGCCCTCCAACAACTACAACCAGAAGGAGGGGGAAAAGTGGACTCCTAGTCATTCAAAAGACCATATTTGCAAGCAATCGTCTGTCTCCATAAACTCTCTGGCTCCCTGCTAAATCTCCAAAATCATTTGGAAAGGAGAACCTTGTTCACATTACGAATTCGATTAATGCCAAGACCACCAAACTTCTTGGATCTACAAATATCGTCCCAAGCCACGAGATGCAAGCCATCACTATAAGAACCTTTGCCCCATAAAATTCTTTTTCACCTTGCTCAGAAGCGGGAATGATCAAAAGAGACAACAAGTATATAGGAAGACTCGCCAAAACCGACTTTAAGAGCACTAGCCTTCCTCCCTTCAGGAGAAAACTCATTTTCCATCCGGCCAGTCTTTTTTGAATGAGACACCACCAGATTCCAGACTACAGAATTCTTATAAGGAGCCCCTAGGGGAAGCCCAAGATAAGTGGTAGGGAGAGAGCCCACATAACAGCCTAGACAAACTACCAAATGGTACAAGTTTCTCACATTACCAACCCCGAAAATCCTACTTTTCAAAAGGTTCACCTTGAGCCCAAAAACTGCCTCATGACACATATCAAATAAAGCACCTGAGCCTCAGAATTTTTACACATGACAAGGGTGTCATCAGCAAACTATAAATGGGACACCATCAACCCCTAAAAACAAACCCTAAAACCCTCCAACAAACCACCTTGAAATGCTTTCGAAATGAGAGCCCCAAAAGCCTCAGCTACAATCAGGAACAAGAAAGGGGAAAGGTGATCCCCTTGTCTTAAACCCCTAAAGCCATTAAAAAAGTCCACCAAAGAACCATTCAGTAGCAGGGAGAAGGAAACTGTTCTGTAACATTTTTTCATCCATCTACACCATTTGTTGCCGAAACCCATCCGCCTAAGCATCCAACCCAAGAAGGCCTAGTTAACTCTAGCATATGTTTTTTCAAGATCTAGCTTACAAAGAATGCCTGATTCCCCTTTTTTACTGATTTCATCCATGCATTCGTTGGCGATGAACACCCCATCAATCAATTGTCTCCCTTCAAGGAATGCGCTTTAGTTGGGACAGATCACCTCCAATAAGGCCACTTTCAATATGCAAACCAAGGTTTTAGCAAAGATTTTATAGACACTACCCACCAAGCTAATAGGATGGAAATCCACACTTTGTTCGCATGACCAGACTTCGGAATGAGGGAAATAAATGATGCATTACTACCAATCTCAAAGAAGTTTTGGTCATAAAAATTGGTCATTGTATCCATGAGGTCCTTTTTGACAATATCCCAATAATGTTTGAAGAAAGCCATCATAAAACCATCTGGCCCCGAGGCCTTGTCATCCTCTATGCTCTAAACCACATTTTTAACCTCCCCCTCCTCAAAAGGCCATTCCAGCTAGACCCTCTAAGTAGTGGAGATTCTCTTAAACTGGACCACATTCAATTTAGGTATTTTGATCCCAGGCTCTTTGAACAATTTTATGAAATAGGTTGCAATATGATCTTTCAGCTAGTTCGGAGCCACCTCATTTCCGTCAGCATCTACAAGAGAATGGATATAATTCGTGTTCCTATGACAAGAAGCCCTGTCTCTTATACAC
>JAOXJP010079832.1:0-29070 GCA_025762735.1 Platanus orientalis
GTACCAAACTTCCCTACAAATATGGTCTGAACATGAATCGATTGTATAAATGTTTTTACTCGCTTTCTCTAAAGGCCTCCACTTGCTTCCCCAATCACTTCACCGTGCTTCCCACATTTGAGAAGCACGCTTCCCACTATTTGGGGAAACGGTTCGGAATTAGCTTCCCAAACGAGTTTCCTAGGAAGCGAGCTTCCCACCTTGTACCAAACTTCCCTACAACTATGGTCTGAACATGGTTTGCACAAACATAATAAAATCTCAAAAAATAAAACAATTGATGATACATTAGGAATCTTAGTAAGATTTGAAAATATAAAATATAAAATAACACACATAAGAAGATTTAACAAATTTAAAAATACAACCTTAAAATCCATAACAATAATAAAGCTATTGAATCCAAATAGCATGAACAAGCTTCATCTTTTCAACCAAAAAAAAAAAAAAAAGTTAATATTCACATGTCAGCATGTGATGTGGAGGCATAGGGGGACAAACAAATTTGGGTGCAGCCAATTCTTTTCCAATGTAAAATGTAAAGTTTGATAATTTTAGTTAACCAAAAAAAAGATTTGATACTACCAAAAAAAAGTTTGATAACTTTGACTAATTAAAAGAGATGGAAGGAGAGGCAAAGGCTTACATGAATAAGGTAAAAGTTGTTTTTTAATTTTTTATTTCTAAAAGTTAAAGCTGTTTGATATGGAAAAAGAGATGGAAGTAGAAAGTGGAAATGACAAGACATGGATATTAGAAAGCTTACAGCTTACGTTTCCCAAAAAAAAGTTGTCAATTGGTTCATTAAAGAGGTATTGAAAAACGGTTGTTTCTATAATGTCTAGTCAGCCAAAAACCGGACAGTTTTGATGGTTCCATCCGGTTTTTGGTACAATCCGGTTTTCAAGTAACAATAAAACATCTAGGTGTCCGATTCTGGTTGAACCGGATCCAACTGTCCAGTCCAGTTCTCAAAACTATGATAAGGCCTATAGAAAAGTGACTGAAATGAAACGTTCACTTTCCTAAAAATAAAAATAAAATTAGAACCTATTCAGCTTGGAAATAAATAAACAGCCGCAAACTGACTGACAAATTAAAAGCTGATTCCAAACAAAAAGTTTAAACAGAAAATACCCCATACCCCTGTATTAGGTCCATAAATTTGAGTATGGGCTATTACACATCTTGCAGCATTGACTTTAATGGTTTGGGCTAAAATTCTAATAGAACTTTTAAGAACCACAGATTTAGGTTTGAGAAAATTGAAGAACAGAAAAACGAATAAAAACCAAAGAGAAAAAGAGAAGAGGAAGAGAGATAGATAATTCTAATGGAATCACAAAACAAGGTTCGTGAAAGCATCAAGACTTTCAAGATGAATATAGCATTAACACCACAGCAACAAGCTTGGGCAGTAGAAAATTCTTCGTTTATTATTCTCAAAAAGACTTCAATGGGGCTTTTTATATAGACTCCCACACATCCAACTTTAGTGATCCAGCCCTAAGTGAACTTGCCATTACAAACCCATTCAATATAGAAGTTGATAATAAAACCATGACTCAATTGTAGTAACTCAATTAAATTAAATAATAAAAACCCAACTTTATTTAAAATAAAATAAAACCCCCCAACTGTCATAAATATATGCCAAAATAAAATAAAACTTACCAAAACTAATTTTGTTAAAAAACAAAAATCCTAAAGCAAATCTCCAATTTCACTCCTACATTGAATCTACTGGAGTTTGAAAAATCCCAAATCCTAGAAGATATAGAGAGAACCTAACCCTGCCACATGACCTAATTATGCCTCTTAAAGGTGATGAAAGCATCTGTTGGCCCATTGATACCCTTGTGGAGGTATGGCCCCACCTGGTGCTCATCCAATAACCCTGGACCTAAACTTGGTCTGATCCCTATCAAAAACAAGGAAGAATCAACATCATAGCTCTATTGGTGCAATCCCAGTTTATCCAACATGAAAAATTACAAAAAAACAAAAAAAAAACAAAAAACAAAACGAAACGAAAGACAAGTGAAAAGAAGGAAGAAACAGTTTTCTGAGATTTAATTTGGAGAGAAATCACCTAATCCAGCTGGTTTAGGTAGCTTCCCTAGTTCAGCATTCAAGGGACAAGAAAAAACATTGAGAAGGAATTTTGGTCAATATACTGGCATCCACCAGTGTGATCAAGGCACCAAGTGTATTGACCATAACACCTAGCTACTTTTTCACACCCCGTGAATGGCGGACCAGGGAAGTTCCCAGAACCAGCTAAAGCAGGTGACATTCTCTCCTCAGGTTTAAGTTAGCCCTTTAAAAGAGAAGGTGTGATATTCAAAGTATTTTAGAAGAAGAATGAACTAAAATAGAACTTCCTAGCTTTGATAAATGGGAGCAAGAATGTTTATTATGATTGCTAAAGACACAAGTCACATAACCACTATGGCTTCAACTAATGTATCAAAATAAAAGCATCATACTTTTGTGATATCACTGATCTCAATCACATAGCAAACAACAAAATAAATAACAAACATGACCGGGTGAAGCACACCCATTGGTATAAGAAATAGAGATTACCTGCATTTGGTCTCCTGTCCTATGTTTTCCTCAGAGAGTGTCAACCTTTCCCTTAGGATCTTGCATTCTTCTCTGCAAGCCTCCAGTTCATGCCTCACCTTAAATTTTAAGATATTTAATGTCAAATAATATGCCGGCATATTTATTTGAGAGAAGTAAGGTGAGACCTAAGGAAGCTGGTGTGGACTTCCAACAGAATTAATATGACCTATTTAAGCGAAAGTACATAAGGGTGAGAAACAATCATGAGTTATTGGTACTGATGGGTTTCAAGACACCTTACATCCAGATGGCCCCCAGCTTAATGTTGGGGCCCATGCCATGCTCATCAAGTTTTCCCTTTGAGTTCACAATAAAAGTCTTCTACGTGATTAAAAATGAAAATAAGCCAACCAATAAAAAGTTTGGAATAGTGTTTCCCTTCCCAACTAGCACCCATGAGAAGCTTCATCAACCAACAAATTTACTGAGGAGAAGGTGTGGCACCCAAAAGACTGGTAAGCAAGTACCAGGGGCAATCGTATGGTAAACACATGTTGAAGATGTTTTCACCATATGACTTCAAAAAAAGAGCTCTCCATGATGTTACAAACAACATCAAGTTAATCAATAGAAGGCTTGGAAGAATTAGTGTTCCCATTCCCATAAATTGTCTGCAAAAATGATACATTTATGCATACATGTATATGATAATAACATAAGCTTATGCATGCATCCTTCACAGACAAATTGCCCATATAAAACTACAAGGAAGAAATTGACAAGAGATGACTTGTCTCAGAGATAATGCTTCCCTGCAACAACCATTAGGTTGGCTAGGAGGATTCAAGTTTCTACGAAAAGAAAAATAAACAAAACTTTTTGTGGAAATGTTAACAAATTATCCTGCACCTAATCGCACATTGAAATTTGAATAGTACCTCTGATATCTCTTTTGATAGCAACATAATCTCATCATTGGATAAATTTGCTTTCTCTGCAATGGCCTCAATGGAAGCTTTCTCCTTAGCTGACCATATTGCCTTTTCCTCCTCCATCTCTAGAAGAGCATCAGTAAGTTGCTGTAGAATAAAATACAATCAAGCAGTTCACAAAACATCTATGAAATGCAAGAAAAAATGAGAGTTTTGTCAACAATAATTGGATAAGTATTATCACTACCACTGCCAACTCTTCTTTTTCTCCTAACAACAAATTGATAGAACTCTCCATTTTCTGATAGATGGATTCAGATTCAGCCAACTTTAATCTCTGTAACAAACAATGAAGAGTAAAGAATCTGAATGAAAGGAAAAAATAAGTGGAAGCGCAGAAATCATAGTAGTCATAAAGAGTTCAACATGGTAATTATATTCTGAACCTACAAACTTGTAAGTCTAAGCAACAAAGAGAACATCAAGGAAGAAACTAAAAAAGCTTACCAGGCTTGAAACCTCCTCCATAAACATATTCAGTTCCGAGTTTGATGTGTCCAATTTGTTGGACACAGATTCCAACTCTGAAGCTAAAACTTCATTTCTAATAAGGGCCTCCTCCTTTTCTCCTTTTGCAAATGCCAAATCCTCTTCCAAAGAAGCAATTGTGGTCTCCATTTCAAATGCGAGAACTTCTAGCTTCTTGTAGTCTTCCTTTATCCAGGAAATAATAAAAGATTTAGCAACAGAAGCAATAGTGTTAACAAGGTAAAAAAAAACAACCAAACAATCTTAAGCTACAAAATAAAGAGCAGGAACATCAACAACAGGTAGAACTACTATTATAAGTTATAACTACAAGTTCAATGAACTCAAAAATCCCCATGGAAGGAAAACAGTTCCAAGCATCTGAAAGCAATCATTCTTTAAGGGAGTCATTCAGAGATTTTCAAAGAAGAGGGGTCTATAGCTTGAGATAAATTCACAACAAAATAAGGTCATTTTAGGTTTCTGAAGAAATAAGTATGCCTTTAATTTTAAAAGTAGTCATTATCTCATTTTAAATTCACTTGAATTGAAATTGATATCCAAACAAGGAAAAAGGAGCCATTATGGGAATAACATCATTTAGAATGAACCAATTCCTGAATTATGATACAACCAACCAATCCCTTAATATTCCTTCTTACTTTTATTTATGGCTGGTCATTGCTTTGGTGCAATGGTAGTAGCTTGGGCTGTCCAGTGTGAAAAAGTGGGATCGAGTCTGGTGAGCAGCCACTTTGTGCAAAAAGCCAAAGGTTAGGTCCGTTCCCGTCCACCCCTCCCAGCACCCCGTAATTACAGGACCAACACTAGGTTATGACCTTTACTTTTATTTACAACTGCTTGGAGATATATTTTTTTTTTTACCAATTATAAGCACTTTGACTTCTATCATTGAACTAATAAGTAACATATAAAGTTCCCTCTGTTATAAAGAATGGCCAAATCCATTTTCTAAATGCATCAACCAAGAAAACATCTGCATATGCTATAAACACTCCCTGACAAGTCCTTTTAGGTGTGGTAAGTTGGATCATACCAGCAACTTCATGGTAAAACCGAACCATATCAATCAATTGAGCTACAAGCATACAAGCATTCCCTTACACAGTTTGATTGCTTGAAATTTCCATACTCAAAAGTACCGGAATTTTAAGAAAAGATCAACCTTCCAGTGAAAAGAGCCATTCCGACCTTTGGTAAAGTCTCACATGGTAAAATAGAAACTTCCACATTTACATCATTCTTCCTGAATAACATGAAAAGATAGAGAACATGGATGACATTTTCTGCTTCTTTGTGCACCAGAACTCAGATACCCAATGTTTCAGCAGACCTACTCACCTGTCTTATAATATTATAAGTAGATTTCTGTGATCCTAAGAGCCAATACCTGTGGGGAAAAAGAGAGAGAGAGAGAGAGAGAGAAGGAAACAAGACGAGGAGAAAGAAGAAAGAAGAAAGAAGAAGCATACATATAGAGGGGGGGGGAATCAAAGGTGTGTGTGTCTATATTTATATAAAACATAAAGGATACTATACCGTATGTTATAGTGTATAATACATATACTCAAAAACCCCTATACCATTGGACAAAAACACCCTCATACAACAACACTCCCCCTCAAGCTGGAGAATATATATTCATCATTCCCAGCTTGTCAACTAGATAAGAAAACTGAGAAAATATCTGATAATTGATCATCATTCTGAATAAATGGCATACATATACATCTAGACTTAAGATGATCCTTAATAAAATGTCAATCCACTTCCACATGCTTGGTTCTATCATGTTGAAATAGGTAATGTGTAATGCTAATGGCAGCCTTATTATCACAATAAAGACTTATAGGTCATTGGACAGGATGACCAAGTTCCGCTAGTAACATTTTAAACTAAAACGAGCTCACATATTCCGTGTGCCATAGATTTGAATTTTGCTTCTGCACTCGATCTAGCAACCACTGACTTCTTTTTATCATGCCATGTGACAAGATTTCCACTCACAAACGAACAATACCCAAAAGTAGATCTACGATCAGATAATGAGCCAGCCCAATCAGCATCAGTATAGACTTTCACCCTATGATAACCATCCAAAATATACAAAATACATTTTCTAGAACAACCTTTCAAATCATATATCTAAGAACTTTGTAGACAGCTTCCAAATGATCTTGAGTGGGAGCATGCATAAACTAACTAATCACACTCACAGCATATATGATATCAGGTCTAGTCAAAGATAAATAAATAAAACGTCCAACAAGACGCTAATATCTCCTTGCATCAATTAACTATCACTGCCATCCTCTATGAGTTGACGATTGGCTGAATAGGTGTTGCACATGGTTTATACTATATCATTCCGAACTACATCAATAAATCTGGTACATATTTTCATTGAGAAAGGAAAGTACAATGTTTCAGCTTGGCAACCTCTATCCCAAGAAAGTATTTGAGAGAACCAAAATCTTTAATTTCAAATTCATGCACTAAGCTGCCTTTAAGTCTGGTAACCCCAATTTCATCATTACCTATCACCACAATATCATCCACATATGCAATAAGTGATGTCAACTTCTGACCATGTCGCTTTACAATGATGTATGATCGGCTTGGCATTGCTTATATCCAATCTTCACCATGACTGTCCGAAACCTTTTAAACCATGCCTGTAGTCATTATTTCAGCCCATACAAGGCTTTTTTCAACTTACACACTTTTCCTTAGGAAATTGGACACTAAAATCCTAGATGTAGTATCATAGACTTCTTCCAGATCTCTACATAAGAAAGCATTATTAACATCAAATTAAAACAATGGTCATCCTTGGTTAGCAACTAGGGATATAAGTACTCGTACAAAATTCATCGATACTACTAGAGAAAACGTGTCCTGATAATCAATACCAAATGTTTGAGTGTATCCTTTTGCAAATAACCGAGCTTTGTATCGTTCAAAGAAGCCATCAAATTTATGCTTTACTACAAATACCCATTTACATCCAACTAGTGTCTTCCCTTTATAAAGATCCACCAACTCGCATGTATGATTCTTTTCCATAACATTCATCTCTTCCTCCATTGCAACCTTCCAATTTCATAGTGAAATAGCCTCTGGTACATTGCAAGGTACAGACACAAAAGACAAAAAAGCATAGAAACTAGGAAAATAAGGAGATAAAGCATGATAAGACAAACAAGACATGAGGTGTTGAGTATAAGACCGAAACCCTCTCTAACAGCAATGGGAATATCAAAATCAACAGAATGAGAAGTGAAAGAAATACTACCTTTTTCAGGAGCTAGATCTAAAGAGGACTCTTGGATGGGGTTCTGAGAATTCTAGTCATTACTTTGAACATCATTGTTTAGCTTCTTTGGGTACACACCAACAACTTAGACTCCCTGTTTCCACCAACACCACCATTAAAGTAATATGAAGGAACGGAATAAGATGTAGAAGTGATGACTGAGAAGACAACACTTCACCAATATTCTCTCCACTAAAGGGATGTCTTACGAGAAGAAAAGAAGGGAATAGACTCAAAAATGTCATATCCTGGGAAACAAATCTTCTACAAGAAGTAAGATGGCAGCATTTATATTGTTTTTTATTCGCAGCATAACCAAGAAAAACATACTTAAGTGTTTTAAGGTTAAATTTGGTGCGATCAAATTTAGGGATATGGAGAAAACAAATGTAACCAAAGTTTTTGGAAGGGAAAGGGAATAGGGATAAAGAAAGAAAAAGGATCTCAAGTGGAGTTTTATAAGAAAGAACACAAATAGGCATCCTACCCATGCGATAAGCTACAACTTGGATGCCTTTAGACTAAAACGTCTTTGGGACATGCATAACGAACATGATAACATGGGCAATTTCAAGGAGATGTATGTTTTTGTGTTCAATCACTCCATTTTTCTCTGGAGTACCAAGATGTGTAGTCTGATGAACAATACTAGACACATCAAAGAAGGAAGAGGCAACTAGAAAAGTATACCCCATCATTGTCTAAATGTAACACTTAAAGTTTTATATCATATTGAATGACAACCAAGTTATAAAAAAAAAAAAAAATTTAATGCAGCACATACATGACTATATTCTTTAATAAATAAACCCAAGTAGCTTGGAAAAAATCATCCACAAAAGTGACGTAATATCTAAAACCAAACAATGAAGTAACTAGTGCAGTACCCCATACATCAGAATGCACAATTAAAAAAGATGATAAACTTCTATTATTACTTACAGGATAAACAAAAGGACAATGCTCAGCAAGTTGACATGGTTCACAATGAAAACTAGAAACAGAAGAAACAAACTGGAAAAACATCCATCTCAATAAAAATAAAAATAAAAAAGAATAAGTTGAAAGTGGCCAAGTCAATGATGCCACTATAATAACACCTCTATAAGTGAGCTATAGGTCTTCCCTTTTTTTACTAGAAAAGTAACTAGTGTACTAGAATCAAACAAATATAGACCATCCTTCTCATACCCCATCCTAATTGTCTTCTTGATAACATGAAGGAAAAAACGTAACACTACAATTAAATATTTTTGTGAGATGACTGACACACAAGAAGTTTAAGATATATTTGGGGACATGAAGTATAGAAAACAAACATAAATCAAGGATGGCATGAATATTTTCATGCCCAACAACAGAAGAATATGACCCAACAGCAATACAAACTTTTTCCTTACCAGAACTAATTTGATAGAAAGTGAAGAGAGATGACATAATGGTCATATGATGGGAGGCTCCTAAATTAATAATCCAAGTGCTTTGAAAAGAAGATACAAACGCAATAAGAGTTGATCCAGATATACTTGAGTTTACAAATGAAGAAGTAGGGGCTGCAAGTCTTAAGATTAGCCACAAACTATCAAAAGGCCCCAATCTCCTCCCAAGATAAGCCACCATCAGTGGAACCAATAAAAGTAGATACTGTGAAAATTGACTTTGATGATGTGGATTCCACTAAATGTGCAGTAGAACGGCCTCTTCCAATGCAACCACCACCCCTACCGTCCCAAATCCACCTCTCTAGAAGAAGCGGAATTATCCTTGGGGACATCTATGGAGGTTCTAACAATTCTATTTAAGGTGTTTGGAGCAACCACAATGCTCACACTTTAACTTATCTTTGTCATCTAAAACACTACCAAACGGCCTCTACACCCATAGAAGCCACTACCACCATAACCTCCTCTTAGAGATGTAGAGGTAATAGTAGATTTATCTATGGGAGAAGACATATTCAGAGCACCATGTCTTCATTCTTCCTGATGAATATAGGAGTAGACATCATTCAAGGATGGAAAAGGTTCCTTTTCAAGAATCAGAACTCTAACCTGCTCATACTCTTGGTTTAAACCAGCAAAAAACTCAAAGATCTATATCTCTTCAACATGCTTATTGTATGCATATCCCTTACACATGATGGGCGATAAGTCGTAGAATTCTCTAACTCCTCCCACGTCTTCCTAAGAAAAGAATAATATATAGAGTGCGGTAGGTTTCCTTGCTTGAGTTGTGCAATGCTCTGTCAAAGCTCATGGACTTTTGCAGTATGGCCAATCTCATAATAAGTTTGGGATAAAGCATCCCAAATCTGTTGAGCAGTCTCAAAGAAAAAATAATGCTCGTTGATTTCAGGCTTCATAGAGTTCAATAACCGGCCCATAGTAACAACATTTTGTCTTTCATTTAAAATTACTTCAGGTCACATGGAGTAGAAATCTATATATCACCAGTAAGGTAGTCTTCTTTATCTCTGCTCTTAATGTAGACCAATGTTGATTCAGATCAAGTGAGATAGTTGCTGCCAACAAACTTTATGGTGGTAATTTAAAGTCATGAAGAATCACCAGGAGCATTACTACTGCTTCCAAACGTAATATTCGACACACTAGAGTTTTGACTCACAACTGACATCTCTCCAGGTCTTAGTTAATAAACCAAAGTCCCTAAACACTGCAACAGACCTCTACATGTCACAAAATATACTTCTTCAAAAGGCTACACAGCCCAAAAACAACTTTAAATAATTCCCAATCAATGAAACAAATCAACAATTATAATATACCGTAAAATAAGCACCATTCAGTCACATAGGCAAACCACGGCATGGATTGTTGATGTACATGGGAATGTATTAGAGTAACATGTATAAGGGTGTATATGTCTTTAGTGTGTATAAAGGTATGCATGTAAATACCTCTCTTGTATTGGTGTATTCTTCTTCTTCTCTATTCTATAAACCCTAGCTTTTCACACCTCATATAGCACAAAAATCCACTTGGTATTAGACCCTACTACCAAATCTAGAGCTAGTGATGACATCCATAGAACTTGCCATCTCCTTGATGATGTCATCAGGTCATACAGATGACACCACCATACGTACAAAACTGCTAGATCAGTGACGAAGTTCTTCGTTTCGTGAAGCTTGTGATTTTTGGTGATTTGCCATGTTGAATGCAAGCTTGTTTCATGTTGTTTTCTATTTTTAGGAGATTTTCCAAGTATTTTTTGTGATTTTCTCATATTTGTATTTTTTTGTTCAATTCATGCATTTTTAATGTTTTTGGTTGATGATTCTGATTGCTCTTTGTTCACCTGATTATGTGTGATCATTTGCAACTTGTTTCACCCAAATCCATTCAGATTTGAACAATATCTGAGATATTTACCAAGGCAATGTTACTATCAGGCCCTAAAATGTCTATTTTATGTTTGTTTTCTTCTATTTGATGCTTGATGTGAACACTTTGGTGCTCGATCTATCTTTGGTATGCTCAATAGAGCTTTCTGAGCAGTTTATTCTCAATTTTTTACTGGTTGTACTGTTGTGGCCACATTTTTGAGGTTTCAAATGGTGTTTCTGGGTTCTATTGTTTAGTACGACATCTTCTATTACCTGTGATTGTGTTGTATGTTGTGGTAGTGTAGGGTGATGTCCACTTGGGTGGTGTAGGGCTATGTAGCCTCTGGTTTCTTGTCTCTTGTAGTGCATGGTGATTATTGTTTGTGGCCGGAAGTGTAGCAAGAAGTATTTTTTGTTGTGATTTGGAATTGCCGGTGGTGTTTGGTGTTGTTCTTGAGGTTGTTGCAGTATGGTTCTTGGTCCCTTGGTGTGTATTGGTTGTAGCTTTGTTGCTTTGCTTTCAGTTTTGTTGCTTGTCTACCAAGTCCGAAGTTAGTCAGACAATCAGTCTGTCTTCTAGTGCTACTATGTCTAGTTCTAGTGGTGTCTCTTTGGACACTCTACTACTCCTATTACTACTGTGAAATTTGGTGGGACCAATTACTTGGCTAGGTCTCAATCCACCCAGTGATCTATTTTAGAACAAGGCAAATGGGAGTACATTACCAATGAGCTTCGGGCCCCCGACCTGAAGGATCCTAAGTTTCCTAAGTGGCGTGCTATGGATGCTTTGGTTGTTCCTTGGCTGCTCCAGTTTATGCAGCCCGATATTAGTACTACTTATATGTTCTTGTCATCTTCCAAGGAGATCTGGGATGCTCTTACAAAAACGTATTGTGAGGTGGGTTAATTAGCCATGGTATATGAATTATGCCAGCGAGTGTGGCAGATGAAGTAGGGGGCTATCTCTGCTTATTATTCCAATCTAAGTCACATGTTGAAGAAGACTGATCACTATGAGGCTCTTTCAGCTTGGTGTGTTGCGGATGTTACCATGTTTGAGAAATATGTAGAGAAAAATCGTGTTTTTAACCTACTTAGAGTCTTAATCTTGAGTTTGAGCCTGTGCATGGTCAGCTCCTAGGTCATGATGCTTTACCCTCTCTCCCAGAGGTGTACTCATATATCCACGTGACGACTGCCGTTGGAGAGCTATATCACAATCTCTTACTCCACCTGAGAGATCAGCCCTTGAATCTATGTCTTAGCGTGGTGGTAATCGAGGTCAAGGACGCCTGCATATTGGTCCCAATCATGGTCTTAATGACAGAGATCGTCTTTGTTGTGAACATTGTGGTTGCTCCCAACATACCAAGGAGCATTGTTGGGATCTTCAAGGAGACCACAACGTTGTGCTTGAGGTGGTGCGGGTTATTCTAGTGGTTATGCAGCTACTCTAGAGATTGTTCCAATTGCCACTTCTCATGTCTCCCCTACTGTGTCTAAGGCTCTTGGGTTTACTAGAGAGAAGATGTACTCTATCCGTAGATTTACAGCTCAACTTGATTCCTCCTATAGTGTTACTTCGACGTCATTTGTGGTCTTCATAGGTACTCAAGACTTTGCTCTCTGTGCTTCCTCCACCTCTTCGAGTCCCTCCTCACTCATTGATTCAAGAGCCTCGCACCATATGACTAGTACGTCTATCCTTTTTCTTTCTATCGAGTATATTCTGGTAGAAACAAGTTTCGCATTGCCAATGGTTCATGTCTCGTGTTGCTAGCATTGGTAGTATTCTGACTACCTCATCTTTATTCCTTTCGTATGTTTTTCATATGCCCAACTTTCAACTTAATCTTGTTTCTGTTAGTCACCATACTAAATCTTTGAATTACAATCACTTTTTTTCCTTCATACTGTCTTTCAAGACCTAGAGATGAGGTGGACTACCGCTAGAGTCCATGAAGAGAAGCGGCTATATCTACTAAACAACTGCCCCACATTGCTTCCCCTCTACAAAAGATGTCCTCTTCTCGTACACCTGCTCTTTCCAAACTTATGCAGTGACACTTTCGTCTTAGCCACCCATCTTATTTTACTATGCAAAAATTATTTCCTATTTATGTAGATTAATCTTTGTCTTCCTTTCATTGTGAAACTTGCGAGTTCGCAAAACATTGTGGAACTTCTTATCCTTTGACAACTAGCAGGAGTACATCCCTACAGCTCGTTTTTCCATGGTACACTCAGATTTATGGGATCCTTCCCTTGTTACTTCTTTATTTAGTTATCGTTACTTTGTTTTTCATTTATTTACTTTTTTTTGTGAATGATTTAGTTGATTCATATATTAGGCTAATAAGATGTTTCGATCGAGGAAGAAGAAGAGAAGCAGAGGAAGAACGAGGAGATTGGGATTGAATGTTGTATGGAGACTTAGAGTCTCTCCATATGACTCATATTTATGAGTTCTGGTTTAAAAAACTAAAATACCCATATATATTACTGGCGTATATACCCTATATTACACTTATACCCTTACATCTAAATGTAAACCCATGCTACCCACATTGCTAACACTCCCCCTCAAGCTAGCAATGTACATCATGCATGTCAAGCTTGGATATAATTAACCAAAACTAAGGTGAGGATAGGACCTTGGTAAAAACATTAGCAAGTTGATCTCCTGTTCATACATAAGGTGTGCATATAAGTCTTGATTGAAGCTTTTCCTTGATGAAATGGATCAACCTCAATGTGTTTGGTGCGATCATACTACATCAAATCATGAGCTATGATATAACTGCTTTATTATCACAATAGGGTCTCATAGGTGCACGAATGTGGAATCCCAAATCTAAAAGCATGTCTCATATCCATAACAACTCACAAATACCATTGACCATTGAGCGAAACTCCACTTCAACACTAGAATGAGCAACCACTGTTTGCTTCTTGCTCCTCCATGCAACCAGATTCCCACCAACAAATGTACAGTAACCTAAGGTTGATCTTCTATCCACTGTTGATCCGACCCAATCTGCATCGGTATACCACTCAACTTGTAGAATATCATCAGTGTAAGCATCAACAAGGATCATATCACTTTTCCTATAAAGTAATCCCATGCCTAAATTTCTTTTTAGTACCTTAGGATTCTATAAGCAGTCTCTAAGGGTACGGTGGTAGGCGCATGCATAAACTGACTCATAAATCCAACGGCATATGATATGTCAGGTCTAGTCAAAGAAAGATATATCAACTTCCCAACTAACATCTAGTATCTTCCAACATCTATCAGTCTTTCACAAAGCCTACAACCCAGCATTCCAGCATCGTCAAGAATGTTTAACACAATTTCTCTAAGATAGAAACAATCCCTTCTTTGAACATAATACATTTATCCGAAGAAAATAGTGTAATGGTCCCAAATCTTTGATCTCAAACCATTGGCTGAAAAACTTTTCAACTACTCCACCTCACCAAGATCATCTCCTATCACAACAATATCATCAACATACACTATAAGGGAAGTCAACCTAGTACTCTAACATTTAATGAAGAGTGTATGGTCTATCTAGCTCTACAAGTACCATTTTTGTCTCATAGACTACTAATCACTTGAACAATGCATTGGGTAACTATTTTAACCCATAGAGTACTTTTTTCAATCTATACACTTTGCCTTTAGCAGTAGGATGCTAAAATCCTAGAAGAGTTTTCATGTAAACCTCTTCCCGTAGGTTATCATGGAAGAATGCATTTTTTACATCCAACTATAACAAAGGCCACCCTTTATTTACTGCCACTGAGATTAAAATTCGCACCGAATTCATCTTGGCAACTAGTGTGAACGTTTATTGGTAGTCTACCATAAGTCTGAGTATACCCCTTAGTAACCAAGCGGGCCTTGTATCTGTGAACAGTGCCATCGGGTTTCAACTTCACGAGGAAACCCCATTTGCATCCAATTGTAGCCTTTCCTCTTAGAAGTTCAACCAGTTCCTAGGTGTCATTCTTTTCTAACATGTTCGTATCTTTAATCATAGCCTCTCTCTAGGAATTTTGTGATAGTGCTTCAAACACACAGCGAGGAATAGAAATAGAACACAAAGACCAGGAAAAAGTCCTTGTTCTTAGATGAGAGATGATCAAAAATACAAAATTGGCAATAGGCTGTTGAGTACATGTATAGACACCTTTTCTATGGTGTGGAGAAATCACCTTGATCAAGTGGTGGTGAAGAAGAATCTAGCCGAGGTACATGAGGATTAAAGAACTTCCCTTTTCTTCGTTCATAAAATTATAGGTCTTTTGATGTGTCACTACTTTCTCCCCCTGAGTTGTAACTTGGTCTTGGGCATTTGCATTATCTCCATTATTCTCCCCCTAAGTATTATGTTCATTTGTCTTGTTCTGATCAATATCATGGCCACCATAATAAAAAGAGTAAGGTGGAACTAGACATGGAGATTCATCATCACTACCATGGCTGCCCCCCAAAGGATGAGTCCAACTAGGAGAAAAAAATGAGACAGATTCAAAAGTGACATCAAGTGAGACAAATAGCATTCTAGAAGTAGGATTATAACATTATAGCCCCTCTGATATGTAGCATAACCGATAAACACACATTTTAAGGCTTTAGGATCTAACTTAGACATATCTGCCTTAAGAACATGAACAAAACATACACACTCAAACACCTTAAGTGGAATGATAAACTGAATAGATATAGGAGAGAGAACCTAGAGATGACATAGGAAGTCAAGAATGCAAGTGAGAAGTTGATTGATGAGGTAAATCAACTTTTGGAACTTTCATTTGAAAGAGTAAAGCATGAGTGACTTCCACGAGATGGCGGTTTTTTCTTTTTCAGCAATGACATTTTGCTATGGAGTATGGGGGCATGTAGTGTGAAGTATAATACCATGTGTAGCCAAATAAGAGGAGAAAACACAAGTAACATATTCCCTGCCGTTATCAAAATGAAGTATTTTAAGTTTGGTATCATTGTTTTTCAACCATCTTATAAAAGAGTTGAAGGATAGAAAATACCTCATTTTTTTACTTCAACATGTACACCCAAGTGGCCATGGAAAAATCATCAACAAATGTAACAAAATAGCAAAAACCAAACAAAGAAGTAACTGAGGCAGACCCCCACACGCTAGAATGAACCACAAAAAAAAAGTATTATTATTACTCAATCCATAAGAACTAAGACAATGTTTGGCTAGCTCACAAACATCACAAGAAAGATCCATAGATGAAAACAAAGGGAAATGTTTCTTTAAAATAAACAAAGAAGGATGTCCAAGTCTATGGTGACACTGTAATAGTTGTGAGCACTATACACGAACTGAGGCTGGAACTGGTGACTGCAACTACTAAACAGGAAATATTGTAAATGGATCCATATCAAGTCAGTACAGTCCTCCTTCCTCATGTCCTATACCAATAATCTTCTTCATCACCAAGTCCTAAAATAAGCAAAAGGAAGAGAAGAAAGTGACACTACAGTTAAGAGAGTTGGTAATATCGCTAACAGACATCAAGTTCAAAGCAAGGTTAGGAACATGAAAACCAGATGATAAGCTCATAGATGGAGTTCCAGAAATTGGTCATTTTCCCATAATGGAGGATAAGAAACCATTGTTATCCGCACTTTGCGTTGACTAGAACAAACACTATAAAATGAGAATAAGGTGGACTTACCTATCATGTGGTCTGAAACACCTGAATCAATGATCTAAAAGGGGTTAGATGTAAAGAGACGCACTGAAAGCATAAGCATGTGTACCTGACTGGGCAAAGGAAGTCATGGGTGCAACAGATGTAAAAGGCTCTGGGCTGGCAACAATGCAACAGAGAGCATCAATCTCATCTCAAGTAAAACCAGTATTATTTGGAGAGGATGTTGAAGTAAGGACTCTCTATAGACGAAATAACTAAATGCACACTAGATCTAGCCTAGTGCAAAAACCATCTCTACCACTAGTAAAAACCCCACGTTGTGGTCGACTCTAAGAGCCTTGTTGGGGACAGCCATGAAGATCCCAACAAGTCTCTTTTGTGTGTCGAAACCATAGTTATGAGAATCGGACTGTCCATCGAACCGGTAAGGTGGACGGTTCGGGTCCAATTAGGTTTAACCGTCGGTTTACACAATCTAACCGTTGTTTGCTTCATATAAGCAAAATGTAATAAAATACCCAAAAATAAAAACATTCATAATGCATTAGAAGGCTTATGACCGGGATTTTTATTTTTAAACATACCAACAAATGTAATAAAATACCAAAAAATAAAAACAATCAATAGAAAGTGGGACTGGAATTTAGAAAGACACATTTCTACTTTTTCTCTTCTTAATTTGCTAAAAAAATAAAAACCGGTTGGTTTTATTAGAACCGGGTTTGCAAAAACTGACCGATTTTCATCGGTTTTGTCGGTTATATGCGGTTTTTAGCAGATCATGGTTTTAAGTTTCTATAGAACCGTTTATGGTGTCGATTCAGGTCTAATTAGGTTAGACCGTCCGGTCCGGTCTAATTTTCAAAGCTATGGTCGAAACGACCACAATGCTCATACTTTAATTTGTTTGTCATCCTATAGGGCTCTACCACTACCTCCATCACCACAGCCACGAAAAGATCCACGTCCTCCATGTTGGGAAGTGGTCACTAAAGCAGAGTGATCTACTTCAGACTGTTGAGGTTGAACCATAAGATGTCGTCTATCCTCTTCTTGTGATATATAGGAAAAAGATGGGAGAGGATCTTTTCCTAAAATCAAAACACGAATAAGCACATAGTCCAAATGTAGGTCAACCAAAAACTCAAAGATTCTAGTTTCTTTAACATTCTGATTATAGAGAGTTGCATCCTTGATGCACTAAACCTTAAAATTCTTGTAATAGTCAATTTATTCCCATTCACTACAAAGAGTGGAATAGTAATCAGTTAGAGACTAATCACCCTGTCTCAGTGTGGAGACCTTCTGATGCAAATCATACATGCGAGCCTTATTCTCTCTTGGAATAAGTCTTGGATACAAAATCCAGATTGTCTTGGCTGTAGGAAAAAATAGATAATTATTTGCAATGTTGGGTTATATGGAATGAAGAAGCCACGACATCACCATAGCATTCTTTGTTTCCCACTTTGCAAATGTTTATTCCTTTGGGTGAGGCATCTTTGCATCACCTTTCAAATGCATTGTTTTTCCCTTTTCAGTGATGTAAAGCCTGGCTGACTAAGACCAAGTATGAAAATTTGTTCCATCTAGCTGCATTGTAGTGATAACTGATAAGTGAATTTGGGGATTCATTCATGACCCCACCAAGTTTACTTACATCATTACTCGGAGATGTAGCAGTATTCTGACATGGTTTGATTAAACACGACACCTAAAAAAAAATGAAAACTAGAACTCCAAAAACACCAAGCAGACCTCCACAAACCTTGTCCAACTACAATACATGGCTACACATACCTTCACACATTCACGGCACTACAATGCCAACCAAACCACTTCATGGCTATTGTTCCCACAGAAACACTCCTGCCACAGGCTGATACAAGCTATCAAATAGGTATGGCTACCCCAGAAACCCTCATTAGACCTCAATCTAAGGCTTACAGACTCACAACATGGTCATAAACCCGGATCAAGCACTCCTTTAGGCTAGCCATGACCACCAAATATTGTAGAGGAGATTCTATAGAAAGATGAACCCACAGTATCAAGAAACCCAAAAACAACGACATTGTTGGGTTAGAGAATCGATCAACGCACCTCCAAAACTCAACCAAATTAAATGACGTCACTTCCTACAGATTCTACATAAAAAATGACCCATCCATTTGCAACAAATCATCGAAAAAGTTCCCCTACCTGATCAAATCGAACATATTGGTGAAACTTGGGTTTTCGATCTAAAACAACACCCTTTAAAAAACACATTTCCAATGATCAAAAATTTCCAAAAAAAAATCATCAGAAATCTTGATAAATCATCACAAACCAAACCCCAGAATCTTCGACCTCTAACACCTATACGAGCATGCTAATGTCAACCATCCAGACGCTGATGTTAGCCCTGGTGCGTGAAGCTTACCATGGTGTCATCAATGCCCAATTAGATTCCTAGAGCTTTGATACCAAGTTGATTTGTATATTAAGCTAATAAGATGTTTAGATCAAGGACGAAGTAGAGGAAGAAAAAGGAGATTGGGATTTAATGTCTTACAAAGACTTAGTCTCACTATCAGACTCATGTATTTATGTATTTTGGTAAACTAAAATACCCATACATACTATTGGTGTATATACCCTTGTGTATATACTACCCTTATTACACTTATACTCTTACATCTAAATGAAAATCGATATTGCCCACATTGCTAACAGATCTTACTTACATTATTCGGGTTTACTTGTTGCATGCTAACCATGAAGTGTTTTCTTCTTTTTAGTTGTTTTATAAAATGATTGATACCTAGTTTGACTCCAAAATCCGCATTATTCATTATATTGATAAGGGTGAATATATGTCTATTGTTTTCTCTTAATTTCTCTCCCAGCATGGCATCCTTCATTAAACCACCTATCTAAGAACTCCTAAACAAAATGGGATTGCTAAAAGGAAGAATCGTTACCAATTAGAGATTACTTGTGCTTTGTTATTCACTATGCATGTTCCCCATTTTTTATTTTTTTATTTTTTTATTTTTATTTTTTTTGGGGGGGGTGGGAGTAGTGTTCTTCAGACTACTGCATACCTTATGAATCATATACCCTCTCGAATTCTTGGATTTTGGTCTCCTCTGTCACTTCGTTCCGAGTCTTTTCTTGATTTCTCCTTTCCTCACACGGTTTTTGGATGACTTTGCTCTGTTCATATTCCAAAGTCCAACGAAACTAAGTTAGATGTCAAGGCTCTCAAGTGCATCTTCATTGGGTATACTCTGAATCATAAGGGATACAAGTGTTACCGTCCCTCTACTCGGAAGCACTATATTACTATAGATGTTACTTACCATTAGACTATCTCATTTTCCCCTAGCCAGCCGTATCTTCAGGGAGAGAATAGAACTAAAGGTGAAGATGAGTTAACTCTTCCTCTTACTATTCCCCCATATGTTTTTAGTGTTGATGGTTTTAGTAGTCAGGGAAAAACAGTTCAAGTAACTAGCCAAAAGGAGAAAAATTATGTGGCAACCACCCAAAAGAAAGAATGGGTGAAAGACTTTAGTGAAGTGGTTTCTTCGGTGGAAGGAAAGAGTTGCTTATGCCTCTAAATCTATTGTTTCCTTTATGCATCATGATGATTCCCATCTTCCTATTATTGTTAAGAAGGGAACTCGTTCTTGTACCCAACATCCTATTACAAATCAAGTGTGCTATGATTCTTAGTCTCCTGAGTTTAGAACATTTTCCACTTCTTTGTCCTTTGGTTTCACCCCATGTACTGTATCTTAAGCTCTATATCAACCCAATGGAAAAGAGCAATAGAGGAAGAATTGTAAGCCTTAGAAGAAAGAAAAAAAAGCACATGGGATGTTGTAGATCTCTTAAGGGGAAAGGAGACTGTAAAATGCATATGGGATTATCTATGAAGGTGCAACCTAATGGCGATGACAAGAATGACCTTGAAGAAGAAGTTTATATGTTGTTACCTCTTGGCTTTCAATACCCTACCAGCTAAGAGAAATTGTGCCAACTTAAGAAAGCTCTTTGTGGCTTCAAGTAGTCTCTTAGAGCATGGTTCACATGGTTTCATGATTCCATGCTCAAGAATGCATATAAACAATGTCAAAACGGATTACACTCTCTCTGTATAGCATCAGAAAGGGAAGGTGATGGCCCTCATTGTCTATGAAGGTGATATTGTTGTTACAGGTGATGTCAGTGTGAGATCAACAATCTAAAGGACTTTCTTAGCAAGAAGTTTGAGATCAAGGATTTAGGGCTTCTTAGACAATTTCTGGAATTGAAGTTGCTAGATCAAAGAAGGGTACATTCTTATCCCAACACAAATATGTGCAAAATCTCCTACAGGACTTTAGGATGTTAAGGTGTAAACCTTGTGAGACTCTCATTGAGTTGAATCATCACTTGCAAGCAGATGAGGGATACCAACTTATTAACATTAGTTGTTATCAGAGGCTGGTAGAGAAGGTTATCTACTTTACTTTAACTAGACCAGACATCTCCTATGCAGTTGGAGTGGTCACTCAGTTTATGCATGCCCCTATGACAAAGTATCTTAAGGCTAGGGGTGGCAATGAGCCGAGCTTTGCCCAACTCAACTCTAGATCATCACATGGAAGGCAAAGCTCAAGCCCATGATGAGCCTGAGTTGCTCAGGCTCAGCTCAGCTCACCAACCAAAAAAAAAAAAAAAAGGCTTAATAGCTCTCAAACAACATACCACAAAACTATCCTATAATGTTATAAACTCTAGCTCATCACACCTCACATACCACAAAAATTCACTTGAATAACCACATATGAGCCCTCAAACAACACTGTTTAACATTTAAACCACAAGTGGGTTAAAATCCAACACAAAAAATTCGAAATAGAATGGAGACAGTAATACTTCACAAATCTCATCGAGACTTCACTACTCAATGGAGTCACATCGGACTTATTTCATTAGTCCTATAAAATAGAATAGAGGTAAATCGACTGAAATAATCACACACAAAAAACTCAGAATTTTGTGATTTTATTAAAAGAAAATCTTCAAAAATACATTCAACTCAAATACTATAGAGATGATCTCTAAAATTGAGATCTATCAAAAACTCCATTCGTTAAGGACCAACATGTTAGGTTATACTATCACAGATAAGTCATTTGGTCCGCACATGGCACGATGGTTTTGGGCGTCAACACAATGGCATTTTGTAAATAGCATGTGATGGCAAACTCGTAAATAAGCCAGTATGATTTTTTAGGGAAAAAAGGCATTTCTTTCTTGCAACGGGTAAAAAGCTTAGCATACATCTTGAGGAGGGATGGGGTGGGTGTTCGGAAACACCAAGCGATTGGCATGGGTAGGAAGCATGTCAAGACATGGACAACACAATGGTCTATATGCCAGACAACATGCTCCTAACCCACATGAGCATAAACTACGAGGCATCCCCAACATGGATTAGGAATGGCTCTAAGCTTCTTAGAGGGGTTGCTTAAGGTTTCCTTGGGGGTTGGGTTCTTCTTAGGGACAGTGCTTTGAGCATCGATGTAGACAGCAGTGTGCATTGGGCTTAGGCCTGAGATTAACGCCTATGCCCACACTAGCACACATTGTGTGACAGTGGTGGCACGGTGTAAACCAATTAAGTTATCCCGTGGCCTTGTGCTCAGGTCTGCCTATCTTAGTGCTTGGCATAAGCTTAGCATTACACAGGAAGATCACTTCGATAGTCAGGCAAGACAAGGAGCGACATCTTGCGAGGAACGTCATGGCGTCCTCATAAGATGTCATGTTCATTAATGGGCTTAATGATGCAGACAATACAATGAGACTCGTATATGTGCCCCCACATAAGAGGGCCACATTTAAATTTGAGTATTATGTGAGATTAATTGAGGTTTTGTAAGGGGTGGGTCAAATTTGTAATAAGGCCTTCTGTGCCAAGGGTAGTTTAGGCTTTCTTTTTTGCATGGATTTTATATAATAAGGATAAAAGCCAAGGGCAATGTGGGTAATTTTGTATACTGGTTGACAACTACTGATTTGTCCTTTTGTGGGCTTCCAAAGTCAACAGCAAGAGCCTCACACAAGCTGATACACAACCACTTTGTTTCCTAGTCTTTAGCAGTTTAAATTTAGGGAAAGTTTGTTTTTAGAAGACATTAGTTTTATGAAATACTTGAATCCCAAGTTAAAGAGTTAGAAATTGTTAAATTAGGAAAGTCTCTATTTTCTTTTCATTGTAAGCCAATTCAAAGGCACCCCTACTCATGAATTAAATCAGTGAAGAATGAATTGATTTTGAAATTGAGCTTGGTTCTTTGGGTGTTGCATCCCACTATTCCCTCCCCTCTTCTTTGGGTTGCAACCTTGGGTTACCCTCTATCCCTCCTTCTTCTATCTTTTGTCTCTTCTCTATATTCCTTATTCTTCTTGTTCTTCTCCTTTCTCCCTTTTTCTAATCTCTTCTTTTATTCTTCTACTTCTCTAATCTTCTTCTACATTAATCAGTTACTGCAATTCCATCTAGTTCTAAAAGATTTCAAGGTGTTGAAATCATTAGTCTAAAGAACACAACAAGGCTACCCTCAACATTCTCAAGAGGATACCATAGCCAAATCGGCACTATCAGTTTGAGGTAATGTCCCCTTTATTTCAACAGATTTTGAAGCTTATTTTAATTTGTATTTTATTCTAAAAGCTCCCATCATAATGTACTATCAAAACCCTACTTATTCAATACCTCTTCTAAGACCATCTTCTCTTAACTTGAATTTTGGGTTACCATAACCTAACAATCCACCCTCTATTTCCACCATTTTCTCTACTTTTATTTTAGGGTTTTGTTCCCCTATGGATCCCCTACAAAACCCCTAAAACTTACATTAATTCCCCTTCTTCCATGCCCTCTTATAATTCAAAGATTCCCTTTGTTAGTTGATTTGACTATTATCTACATAATTTAGTAAATCAAAACTTGTCCAAAATTCATGAAATTTGACCCATAGAACCCTTATGTACATTAAAAACTATCTGGAAAGTTTCATAAAATTCTTATGTACATCAGGGGTATTTTGGTAATTTTGGATTTTTACCCAAAAATTTCAAAATTACCCTTCTGGATTTCTTTTTTCTCTTTTCTCATTCTCATCTATTCTAAACTCTTATAATTCCCTCCCCTTTATTCTATTCTATAATTCTTAAAATTCTTGGCTACTTGTGTGCTTTAAAGATCAATTCTTGATTAATTAAAGTGTGTTCTTGCTAGGAATGGCAATGTTTGACACGACCTACGAACCCGACAAAAACCCAACATGAAATAAGCGGGTTAGGGTTGACTGTAAATGTGTTTTGGGTCAAAGGGGGTTAACCCGCTTTGACACAATTAATAAATGGGTCGAGTTCAGGTTGACCCAGATAATCGTATACCCTTAACTTGACACAACACAAATCTGACCCGTTGAAACGAATTACCACATAACCTGTGAACCCTATACGAAATAATCGGGTTAGGGTTGATTATAAACGTGTTTTGGGTCAAAACAAGTCATGATTAATAAATGGGTCGGGTTCGGGTTGAGCCATATAGTCGTATACCCTTATCTCGAAATGACACGAACTCGACCTGCCAACATGAATTTCTACCCCTAGTTCTTGCTTCCACTCACGGTTGTTAAACATCAAGACCCTACATAGGATCAGTGGGGGATCTCATGGATTGGATCGTAAGATCAGATCGAGAATCATAAGATTCTACTTTCCATAAAAAATAAAGTGGAAAACCACCAATCATAATGATATATGTTAAAGAATCATTAAAATCATTAAAGCAAAATGAATAAAATTTAATATAGTGCAATTTATATACTCTACATCTCTACTAGCTAAAAAAATATTAAAAAATTTTCAACACAAATTACCCAAAAATTAATCAGTTAGCTACCAAGTACCAAATTACAATGTTTTCAAAGTTCCAACGCCACAATAACAAAACATATTAAAATAAGTAAGTGGATTCATGCTAGATGGTTCATGTTTCCATCCCTTTCTACTAAGGTAGCAACAACACAAACATAAATAAAGATGAACATTCAATCATCCAATCAAATGAAGTTCCTTATTATCAGGTTCAATGTTTTCTTCAAAATGGTTTTCGTCATCAACATCGTTGCAAGCAACCATATGATCCATGGGAAAATTGTCAAAATCCCTTACGCCCAATCTGGTTTCCATGAATTGTGCAGAAAAGAATAGAAAAGAAAATCCCACAAGAAAAGGAAAGAAAAGAATCATAAGAAAAACATGAAAAAAACCAACCTATCATGACAATCAGATAGCTTAAAAATGGTTTTTTGAGAAAATTGTCATGAGAAAATCTTTTCATGGTAACCAGACAGGGCCTTAATGCATTTTCAGGCTCATCATTATCATCATCACTAACGTTATGAATTTCAAATAATTTGGTAGTCATCCACCACTTAAAAGTCTCAAAGGATTTGGAGTTAGGGTATTGTGGGTGTAAATAATGTTTAAAAAAAAAGGGGGCGAAAGGGCTTGTGGATTTGTACATAATGGTTTTTATATTAAGTTAGGCTTAAAAACCTGAAGGTTTGTTTCATTACCCCAATGAAAAAAATGCCCAGTTGCACAATATCTAGGATTAGTCAGGATTGTCGTGGGATTGTGATCCTACAGAGATCATGTAGCCTCATGATTTTGAGAGTGAGTCAAATCATTTGGACGATTTAGGGTCGTACGATCCAGATCGGGATCCTGATAACCATGTTGCAGCTATTAATTTGATGATTCTTTGAGATACTTGGCAATATCCTACATCAATCTTTTTATATCAAGTCTATTGTGTTGTATCACTTAATGTCTTGGCCGATAGCTTAAGGATGTTTTGTAGGCAGGGATGATGGGCCTTCAATACTACATGCAAAGCATCAAAAGCTTCGTGGTTGTTTGAGATGTGCTTCAATGGTACGATGTGTGCACCAAGTTGGTTGACCAGTCATGTGCTTGGCTTAATACAATTCAGAGTTGGCTAGCAGGCAGAGATGTCACGAGGGACTCTACGAGCATCATGGTGATTCAAGGAACTTGTGTGCTTGTCAAGCAGAGCTTAATACAACAAGGCTTGACAACAATCGATAACCTTGTCGGTGCATTATGGGGCGTGCCAACGAGTCAGAGAAGGGCTCAAATGGCGGTAAGGCTGGACTTGGCTAGGTGATAGTCAAGCTGCTTGTGACAAAGAAAAATCTGGCCGTGACAATACGGCTTCTGATATCAGCAACAAAGATACCCCAGTGTCTGCAAGTTCCCTATTGTAATACCAAGTAGATTTCTATGATCCTAAGAGTGAATACCTATAAGAAGAGGAGAAGAATACATATTGGGAGAAAAATCGTAAAGAGATTATATCTCTCCATGGCTGAATGATACACACACACACACACACACACACACACACACACATATATGGGCAGTAACTAAAGGAGACTATATATTTATCCCAAAAATAAGGCTACAATATCGTATGGGATAGTGTACAAGTCATATACTCAAACACCCCTCTATATGATTAGACAGAAATGCCTTCATACATCAACATTATAACGCAAAAGAAGATGGTAGTGTCAAAGTTTAAATATAAGTTTCCTTAGATAAGCAGCAAAAGTGCCTAGAATCAGCCAAAGAGTAACCTAAACAAGTCCACCACATGATGCTGTAATCGCTGTACTTGTCATTGCAGACACAGCTGCTTTGGCCAGGAAAAAAAAGTCTGTCCATATATTTAGCTTTCTTTTACTTGTGATTTATGAAACTCTCTTCTAGAAAGTTATCCGGTCCATTACTTATCTTAAAACTTGGTGAGTATACGTATCCTATAAATTCTTCCAACTTTTGTCATTTGAATATTTTGTCATATTACATGCAAGCTATGCAAAAAGAATTTCGGAATCAACTCTTGAGTTTATATCTTTTCATATGGCTCTGATATTTTGTTAACTCAGAGTGGGTCAAAGTATATAATTCTACATTGTCATATGATTTATCAGTACACACTCTGCTCCCAGTTGCATGCATAAAATGGCCAACCCAGTTAGAATTTTTTTTTCCAATAATTCCAACCCAGTTAGATATTTATTTTCTAAAATGTAACTACATGGTCCTTCTATTATGATTTTGGGTTACCCGAAGCACCATCACTTTAAGCATCTTTAATTTCACGCCTTGCCTACACAAAGAAAAGAAATCAAGAAATTTGGACAAAGAAAAAAGATTTGATTCCACCTATAGAATATTTCTACTTGAATGATTTGCTTTCATGAGATATAAATTAAATTCAAAGGCTTTTGAACAAACATTAAAAAGAAATGTGCCAATAAACCTTCTCCAAAAGGGGCAACATAATAATTAATCTCACTAATAAACTTATTTGCAAGAATTTAAAAACCATTTTAAAGATCACCTACTGCTCGAGCAACCTTACTACATAGAGATTACTAAAAGCCGTGATAAATGAAATTTACTGGAAAAAGATAACTGATAGATAATAGAAAAATCTAAGTCAATGCCCTTCTAATTCCCATTCCCTTCACCTGAATTGTCTGCCCAAAGGGGCCATTATGAACCTTTGACTTGTTTGAATCAAATGCCTTTGATTCACGCCTTCTGTCAGCAACTGAATCACACCTTCTACCAGCAAGTGAGTCACGTTTGCAGATGTCACGTTCAAGAAGAGTCTTTTGACCATGCAAGTGTTTTATTTCTCGTTCAGCATAAGCTTTCTCACCCTAAATATATATGCCAAAGTGTGTGTATATAATAGATTGTCAACAATGTTAGATAAATTAACAAGTTTCCAAACAAAGAAACAATGCTTCCAACATGCTAAGAAATTTAACACCTCTAGTTTGGTTTTTTCCTGGATGGCATTCTTAAGCTTGAACTCATTCTCTTTCAACTTCGTTCTTGTTTTTTCAAGCTCTTTTCTCAAATTTTCTTTTTCTCTTGCCAAGGAACAAGATGACAGACATGACAATTCCTTTTCAAGATTTCGAATTTGATAAAGAAATTCAGCTTTCTCCAAATCTTCTTGTTGGCATTTCTCCTACCACAAAATTGAAAAAGTCAAAACAGGGCAAAAACCACCAAAAAAATGAGAATTGAAGAACAGACTGTGGCATACCATCAAGGACTTTTCAGAATTTTGCAAATCTAGCCTAAGCTCCTCTATCTGCTTATGGAGATCAATTGACTGATTGTACAACATAGACTGCACTTCAAAAAATGCTGCATAAGAGAAAATGCTTGAAATGGTTGACAGTGATCACGAACTCGAATATCCAACGAAATATCAAAAGCTTGCCTTGTCATTCTCAAGTTCAACAACTTTCTTCACCATGCAACTGTTTATCTTCTCATGGTTACTGATGATAGATTTTAGTTGCACAGAATCATGGCACACAAAAGATTTCAGGTCCTGCAAATATGAGCTAACATATTACCTAAGCATGGCACAGGAACAGATAACAATGAAGATAACAGTTCAGAACATATATCAAAGGATAAACAATACCATAAATGTTTCATAAAACTATAAAACTTATGAGTAATCATTTAAGGATGGTTTTTCGAGTACCCACCAGGAACACATTGGATACAACAGAAAAGCTTTGGAAAAGCTCATCCATGACAGAAGAAATACTCTCTACTGTATTTCTTGAGTTCTGAATTTCCAGTACTATGCCTTGAACTTCCATTGACAACTCGATCGAGGGTTCAACATAATCCTCCTAAAGATGTTAGTAAAAGTGAATTTCATATACTGAGACACCAAAACATAATGTGTGATAAAACTAAAAGCATACATAAAACATTTTCTGAATGAATGCATTTATAGTTCTAAAAACTTGTAAAAATAATAATAAAAGAAATATGATAGTCCACAAGTATGACGCAGAATATACATAAAATAAAGGGTATATACCTTAATTGTTCTGACAGATGCTTCATCACAAGCCATTCTAGCCTCCTCGCGTGCATCTAGAAGTTCTTGATAAAGCTAGGAAAGAAAAACAAAATACAAAAAATAAAAATAAAAGATAGAATTCAAATCCCAAAGAACAAGAAAACGTTAAGCTTCTTCAAAAGCCCAAAACAACAAAATGAAAGAGATATCAGGTTCCCATTGAATCTTCCAGACAGAAACAAAAAAACTGACTTCAAGCAAAATTTTAACTATATATCGAATATGCAACAGCTTCTGAAAACTTTCGACACCCAATTGCAATCAAACCAAGGTAGAGAACTATTGAAGCAACAATCAAGTCTGAGATTCAATTTCTGGTACTACAGTTGAAAACAAATACAGAACATAGCAAGGTTATTTCACTCTAGTGGTCATTGTAATGACTGAAGTTTTCATAGAATTTTTTAAAGAGAAACATAAGGCTCAAATCACATCATGTCTTCACTTTTGAATAAATAATTCATTCTCACATATATGTTCTGCAGCCAAAACACAATAAGAGGTAGAGGAGGGATTGAACTATAATAGAAAACAATACAATATCCTTAAAGTCAATATCAAGTCAAATACCTGCCAGGCTGAAGGAGGGGAAAAAATCTAGAGA
>JAOXJP010079833.1:0-15020 GCA_025762735.1 Platanus orientalis
TGCAAATGCGAAAAAATGTGTGAAAAGAACCTTACGATTTGTTAAAGATGTGGCTCACCTGTATCGGCTGATCTTTATAAAGATCGGCCAATCCGACGATCCACGTCTGGATCGCCCGATCCTTAACCCGATCCATGCCATAACCGATCCTCATACCTCTGATCCCAATCCGATCCGGCCGATTTTTCGAACCATGATGTAGGCGGGTCATATTCGTGTTGTGTCGAGTTAAGGGTATACGACTATATGGCTCAATCCAAACCCGATCCATTTATTAATCATGTCAAAGCAGGTCGACCCGCTTTGACCCGAAACGCGTTTGCAGTCAACCCTAATCTGGTTATTTCGTGTTGGGTTCACAGGTCGTGTCAAACATTGCCACCCCTACTCTGCATGTGTATTTTCCGAAATATATTGTTGAGTAGTAATTTTTAAGTCCCTAGTCTCAAAAAACTTCATTGTTGATGTATGAAGAACTTTGATTTTTTCTTTTTTACCAAAAAAAAAAAAATGAAGAACTTTGATGTTTTGAGAAGGAAGAAAATGTTCTGTGATGAAAATGTGTCTATAGTGTGTATAGTGAATGATAACTTGACATGTGTTGTGTTTGGGTTCAAAACACCCCAAAAAGTGTTTAGATGAAAAGGTAGGTGTTCAAAAAGAGACACCAAATTCAAAAACCCATCATGTGTCAATTAGTAGCACGCATAAAGAGGTCTGTGTCAACACAGACAGTCATTCTCCAAAGGAGAATGACTTTTATTTTCTTTTTTCCAGTTGAGATAATGTCAGTACATCGAGGAAATAAATGCAATTACATTTTGTTTTCTTCTTTTTCGATTAAAGATTTCATGGCTGCAGCTTTTCTCATTATTAGTTGGATTGGGACAATTCCGTGACAAGTCTCCTCGCCAGCTCTCTCTTTGTCAATAAGTGCTTAGTGTCTTTTTTATGCATGCCTATTCTTTTCAGATTAAACGTAGTGGTACTTCTCGTATAGGTGTTTTTTTTTTTAATTTTTTTATTCTTATGTGGTTCTACTTCAAGCTGGTGTGATATATTTCCCTGGTGCTGCATTTTATAAGAACATTCTATGCCTAGTTAATGTGGGAAGTGATGGGAAACAGTCTCATATAATAAAATAATACATCAAAAAATAAAAATCTGGAATTTTTGTACCAGGTACAATTTTGCAGAGTTTGGTAAAATTATTAAAACACCCCTGTCGTGTGTCAGAAAATTCTCAAAAATTTTCAGATCAAAATTGATATGTGTAATGGTTCTACAGTCCAAATTTTCTTCCAATTTGGATGAGTTTTGATAGGTTAAATTTCAAAATTTTAGAAAATTTAAGTACTTTAATGGAGGTTTTGCGGAAAATTGTAGGGAATCTTTGAAGATTGAGGGAGAAAAAGGTAGGGGATTTAAAAGGAAGTTGAGGGTTTTTGTAGTGGATCAATAGGTAAACAAAACTCATAAAAAACATCAAGCAAAATGTCGTTAAACAAGGGGTGGGGTCCTTTTAAAAGGAATTACAAGCAAAGAGTTAGAATGTTTCTAAAAAAGGAAACTTTTAAAATTCCAAACTAAGTACTAAATAAAAAGAGACTAAACTAGGGGTTTCCTAAGGTTGTAGACCAGCACTCTTTGGGTCCCACTAACACTAAAAAAAAACACTCTTCTTAATCCACCCTTGGCCATTTGCCTTATTACATAGACATGCCCTAAACTAAAAAAACACAAATAAAGTGACTCAAAAGGCCTTATTACATAAGCAACACATAAAATAAATGTATCCCCCATGTCCAACATGTCTAAGGTTTTTTTGACTTAAGCTTTAGCTTTCACAAAGGGAAACTCTTGTCCATCCATGCTATGCATGATGCATCAATTACCCCTCTCTTAGAAAACTCAAACCCATTGAGTTTAGGAGGAGGGTCAAGGATTCCTTTGCCGCTATAGAATTCATGTTGCAATAAGAATGATCCAACCATCTTCTTGTAGCCACAATGTTGTGTTTTTTTGTCGAATAGTCATGGTTTTTCAAGAAGAATGTGACCCACCTAAGAGGAAGAATGTCACACTGTACCTTGTCACTGAAGCCACCAATGGAATATGGAACTAAGCATCTTTCCTAGACCTTCAAACTAGTGTTGTTCACCTAAGCAACCTTGTAAGAACTCAGATGCGATTCGGCATCTTCACAGCATCTTCAAACACTACATTGGTGCAACCACCTCCATTAATGATCATAGAACAGACTTGGCCATTGCAGCGAACTCGTGTATGTAATATGCTATTTCTACATCAATCTTCTTTGTTTTCAGCATGGCTTGAAAGAAGATGGCAACATACATATATAGGTTTGTCCTCATTCGATTCATCAGCTTGGTCTTCAAGATCTTTCTTAGCCTCTAAAATCATGAGTGGGTCAGAAATGTAGACTTCCTCTTCTAGCCCAGGTTCTTGCTTATTAGATAGACTCAAGTTTATTTGGGCAATGAGTTTTCTGATGTCCAGTACCCTTACATGTAAAGCATTGATCTGAACTTGGTCTGGATGTAGAACCCTCTATACCTCGGGATCTAAAAGGAGAAAATTGGTAGGTAGGTCTAGGAGAGGATGACATTGCACTTTGAGACTGTGGTCTGCTTACTAGAAGACCCACAATTCGACATCATGTTTCTAGGGCCATTCTCCATGAGGGCCTTTCGATAAAATAGGGTCTTCATGTTCTCATCCACTTGGAAGGCAATCTGAATTACATCATCTAGCATCCAGGTATGATTAAGAAGCCCCTTCATGTATAAAGCCTGCAACTAGCATCCGGTTTATGGAAATCTGAGGATGTACTCTCTGTCTGTATAATTCTACTAGAATCTCATCATCCCATCTAAAACCTACTCGTGTAGCAAAACACTGAAATTGATTGGTATACTCTCTCAACGTCATATTGTCTTGCTTCAGTTGAGTTAGTTGAATATGGGCTCTTTGACGATAGTCATCAAACTTGAACCTCTTGTTCATAGTAGCTTTCATCTCATCCCGTGTACTCGTAGAACCACACATGAACTAGGAATGACTTTCCTTGTGTTTTTTCCACCATAGATGTGATGTCCCCTTCAATTTAGCCTCAACAAACTGAATCATGTGGTATTTAGGTACATCATGCCAATGGACTCTATGTTGTGGAGCCAATCCAAGTATACATCGGGATCTTTATCACCATAAAAATTTGGAACATCCAACCTGACAAGCCTGTCCACCTCATGATGGCTAAACATTGGGCTGAGTCATGAATCTGTGATTTTGTTTCTACTTGGAAGAGATCACCTAATGCTGCAAAGTATGTGGGGTATCATTAGCTAGAACTTCCACAGGCTAACTTGGCGAAGGAGTCACGTTTGATGAACCCACAACTTGAACTGGTTCTTTGATTTTTAACAGAAGAGTATCCATAAATCTCTCTAATTGAGTTGCCACAACTTTCTCTATTCGGGATTGCATATCAACAAATATGGTTTCTAGGCTGGGTTCAAGCCGATCCATCATAGAATTTAAGTCCATCTTTGAAGTGTCACAATCTCTAATATGAGCTCTAAGTTCAGCAACCGGATAATTATTGCTAACTCTTATGATGTTTCAAGTAGTTTAGAAGAATGTTTGGGTCAACTCAGAAAGGGTTCAGGACCTCAACTAGTTGAAACCTCGCTCAGATACCACTTGATGTGGGAAGTGATGGGAAACAATCTCAAATAATAAAATAATACATTAGAAAAGAAAATCCTAAATTTTTGTACCAGGGAAAAAAATGCACAGTTTTGAAAAATTACCATAATACCCCTGACATATGTCAGAAAATTCTCAAAATTTCCAGATCAAAACTGATATGTGTAATGGTCCTACAGTCCAAATTTCATCCAATTTGGATGAGTTTTGATAGGTTAAATTTCAAAATTTCAGAAAAATTAAATACTTTAATGGAGGTTTTGCATAAAATTGCAGAGAATCTTTGAAGATTGAGGGAGAAAAAGGTAGGGGATATAAAAGGAAGTTGAGGGTTTTTGTAGTGGAGCAATAGAGAAACAAAACCATAGTTGCGGGGAAGCTCGTTTGGGAAGCTAATTCCATTCCACTTCCAAGTAGTGGGAAGCTCACTTCCCAAACGTAGTGAAGCAAGTAGCTATTTAGGGAAACAAGTGGAAGCTTTTAGAGTAGCGAGTAGAAACGTCTAGAGAATCGATTGGGAAGCGATCCAAGAAACAATAAGTATTTTTTTTAATGTAAATCCTATGCTGTTAGCATTGAATAAAATATTGGAGAATGATTGTCTGCGTTGACACAGACCTCTATAAGCATGCCATTGATTGGCACATGATAGATTTTTGAATTTGGTGTCTCTTTTTGAACACCTACTTTTTCATCTGAATATTTTTTGGACGTTTTTAACCCCCAAAACAACACAGTCAACTTATCATTCACCATACACACTGCAGATACTTTTTCATCACAAAACATTTTCTTGCTAAAATATTATCTATGAGATTTAGTAATGATTTTGTAGGGAAAAAATTATTGAATTTATTATTTATATCATTTTATTCTAATCCAATAGAAAAGATTCAAATCCGATGGTTTTTATACAAGGTCTTCTATCGTCTGACTATAAGATGTAAGTTCTTTATCTTATGTATGATAAAATCTAAGGTGTGTTTGACTATAAGTGGTTTGTATATTGATTTATATGTCATGATTATTTGTTACTTACATATTATAGCTTATAAGTTTCTTATTATTTTCTTTAAGTTAATTCACTTTATTGTATTGTATTGTAGTTGAAATTATTGATTGTAATTGAAAGTTATTTATTTTATTATCGTTTTTCGCTTCTCGCTTCTCAAGGATTTATTGAGCCATGCTTCCTGCTTCTCACTTTCGCATTGCTTCCTGCTTTCGCTTCTCGCTATGGTAACTATGAATAAAAACTCTTTAAAAAATCAAGCAAAAGGGGTCCAATACTAGAGGCAATTTTGAAGGGTTATGCTGCCCAGAAATTCAGTTTTAAAGACACAAGTGAGGAGATAACTCTATAAAGAATTTTGAATTCTGAACAGATACTAACAGAGTTTAGGTAATTAAATTAAGGAGTAGAAAAACCACCTACTCCGATAAGAATCAGTCTTTGGACTGTCCACTGATGTCTGCAATTTGGATAAGGAGGAGCCTGAGATGTTTTCTTTCTGAGATTGAAATTCTGTAGAGTTCCAACTCTTGATGTTGATGATGCTTGTCAGTACAGCAGAGGATAAGTGAACAGCAATATAGGAGAGAAAGAAGAGGAAGAAGGAGATGACAGAATACAATTGAGGAGAAGAAGGGGTTTGATATGATTGGGTATTGTGGGTTTATTGAAGCGAGAGAGAGAGAGATAGAGAGAGAAATTAGAGGGGAAGGGTCTTGGTCCACGACCAAAATTGGGGCACCTAATTAAAACAAAATTCTTTTAATCTTCATTGTCGTTAAACAAGGGTTGGGGATCCTTTTAAAAGGAATTACAAGCAAAGAGTTAGAAAGTTTCCAAAAAAGGAAACTTCTAAAATTCCAAACTAACTACTAAATAAAAAGAGACTAAAATAGGGGTTTCCTAAGGCTGCCGACCAACACTTGTTGGGCTCTACTAACACTAAAAAACAAAGCACTCTTCCTAATCTACCCTTGGCCATTGGCCTTATTACATAGACATGCCCCAAACTAAAAAAACACAAATAAAGTGGCTCAAAAGGCCTTATTACATAGCAACACATAAAATAAATGTACCCCGCCATGTGCAACATGTCTAAGATTTCTCGGACTTAGGCTTCGGCTTCCACAAAGGGAACCTCTTGTCCATCCATGCTATGCATGGTGCATCACTAGTCCTCACATATTTTTCTATGGAAAATTTCATCATGAACTCTGCCAGGTTTTTGTTTGCACTGCCAATCCCAAGGTCAGATAAAGGAGGAGGGTTGTGGTAGTTTGGAAGCTGATAGAAAACCTTTTCGCCAAACCCATTTCCTGAAAATTTGTGGTTTCAAGCTTAAAGTGTTATAGTGGAACAGGAATTGTTTACCTGGCCCCAATTAGCTGTTGAGCTGAGTTGAGTTAATTGAAATTCCATCATAATTCTTCCATTTTGGGTTTTTCCCCTAATTGGGTCTCACAAACATAAAGATCTAGAAAAGCCACCTTATATGTTCTAAAATATGCTAATGGTGGTTCTTGATCATGATGTAGAGCCAGGGTGATTGACTTCTTCTCATTACATTGATGATTTCTTCATTTTATTCCTTTTTTTTTTTTTTTTAGCTTTTATATTTGTAGAAATACTTCTATTTCTGGAGAGATTATGCTAATGGCTCATTAACAATGACAGGGAATGATGGTTGAATTTGCGAAGAATTTGGCCAGTTTTGTAGCAGCTACTGGGAAAAAGCATGTTGTTGTGCTTTCTGGCTTAGATTCTGGACGGAGGCAAAAAATTGATATGTCAAGGTATACAAGCAGTATTCTTAACATATTCAAGAACTCTTCATCGTTATCCGAAGCCTTTACCTTCCATTTTTTTTTTTTTGGTGGTGATTTTTGTTTTCATTTCAGTGACATGCAGATTTATTACCTCTCGACTACCAATACAGATGGAACAGATGGTGATTGTGAAAAAATTGGGTGGAAAAGGCTGCAGGAATACAACCCTGCTCAAAGGGGTTGGAAGTATCTCGATGCTTTATCTGAAGGAAATTCTATGCAGGAAGACTATATGTCTTTTGAAGATGAACTAAGGGATGAAGATTACTTCCCAAGTTTGCCTTTTGCTGCACTATTCTCATGTTGCAAGGTATTCTTTTGAACTCTAACAATGTTTAAACTATGATAGAGTTCTTTTAAACATAACATTGGATCAAATTTCAGTAAGTCAAGCTGCTTTTATATTTTATATTTTATACTTTATTTTTTTAACCAGAGGTTATGTGATAATTTTTCTATTGAATTGCATATGGTGATATCCACAAAATGAGGAGCTAAACTTCGAATTTACTAACCCATATCTTGTCATTAGTCCACGTATCTTCACAAGGAACGTTCAATGAAGTTCTATTCTTTATTCCAAAAAAAAAAAAATTCTATTCTTGAAGGATGGATTCCATAAATCTCTTGTCAATTTGGATGATTTTCATGTTTTGTTGCTACTTCTTATATCTTGTCCCAAGTGTTTGTTGCCTTTGTTACATGTTCAATTTTTTAAACTCGTTCCTTCTCTTTTCATGACGTAAAAGTGTAATTTTATAGATATGATTAAGAGATAAATTATTAGTGAATACTTATATTATAGTCTAGGAGAGCTTCATATTGGTAGTTAGGGTCTTCTTCAGACCAAATGGAGTCTGTCTTATGAAAGTAATCTGGTTTATGGTATCAGGCAAAAGGTTTGAAGGTCACTTGCATATTATGCTACTGCTCAGAAGGAGATAACATACCAGATTCTTTCCAATTGGCAGAGGCAGCATGCAAACTTCTGGGGCTAAACACCAACAATTTACGAGGTGAGTCTGTTTGGTTTTAAAGCTTCACCTGTCCTTATGTTCTTGTTCTTTGTCGTAGATAATGGAAAACAAATCAGAACTAAGGCAATTAATCATCATCCTACTGCTGATAATTATATCCTTACTCTAACAAGCTCCCAATTATACTTTTTTGGGTATGATCAGCTCGTTTATATTCCTGTTTTCTTGAATTTCTTGTGTGTGTGTGTGTGTGTGTGTAAACACCATTATTCTCATCCTATGTCTTGATATTGTTTGTCATTTTATTCCCACATTCTTTTAAAGAACATTAGGTGATGGGTCTGAGGCCTGTCATTCTCAATGGACCTCCCCCCTCCCTTCTGTACGTTCATGGCTCTGAATCATTTACTTGGCCAGCCACCTCTCATATGTAGATTAGACCAAGAATCAGTATAACTGGATTTTTTTTTTTAATTGATTAATGAATGACTTTTTTTTTTTGAATGGTAATGCATGACCTTTTTTTCACCAACAATTAGCTGTATGTTTTAGCTGTAGTTCAGAAGTTTATTACCTTCCACTTGGTCTCTTTTTGAGACATGCCCAATCCAAGAAGTATCCTGCAATTGAAGGGACTGGACTTTAAATTGGTGGACCACATCCATAGTTTAAGAATGTCGATTGCCACTAGGGGTAGGGTTCACCCAGGATGATGGTCCTCAAGTATCATAAAAATAAAAGAGGATGATGGACCTCAAGTATCATAAAAACAAAAGAGGATGATGGGGCAGGCTCATCATATATGTCTCTTTTTCTTTAATTGCATTTGACATTCTTAAACTGTGGATGCTTACTAGTTTTAACTAATTGTGAAGAGTAAACCTGAGATAATCAACAAACATTGGAAATTTCCGCATGGCTGGTATTGAGGCACTTTGGAAGACACATGGTGCACATGAAGGGGGTTTAGACCCCTTATTGATGAGCCTCACTTTTAATATTGGACCTGATTACATTACATGTTGAATGGCTTTAGAGTTTCCTGGCAATACTTATTGGTTCTCATGGCTTTGTTTAGGGAGTGAGGGTGGTGGATGGCTCATTCCACTTTCATGGAAGACAGTGTACGGGCCACCTCCGGATATGTCACTCTTCTAGGCTGCAATGACTTGAGATCTGAAAAGGTGAGGTTCCCATAAAGTATGCCAAGGATGTTCTGTTAATTGTTTTTATATTATGGGTTCAGTCTTATTTCTAACTGAATTCTTTTCTTGAAAATCTCTACAAATTTAGCATATAGAAGATGGAAAATATGAGAGAAAGAAGGGTTGAGTGATCCAGAAATATCCATGCATCTTACATATGTTAACAGAACAATGTTTATAATTGCGATTTTAAATGTTAGTATTGCCAAGAAGTCAAATCACAAATATGAGATTTCAAATGCAGATAGTGTTTTACCTCTTGTGCAGTAGTTTCTTTGTCCTGTATTTTCATTACAATTGTGGAATTTTATGCATATGAAGTTGTTCAAAGAGACCAATGTAACCTTTGTAATGACAGAGCAGACGATATTGTTATTCATGTACACTTGGTTTGTCTGAGTACATGTAAAGTGGTATCTACGATTTGAAATTTCTTTCTCTTGATATGGATGGGGGAATTGTTTTTGTTATTCTTCTTGACGCAGTTGAGGCATAGGTCTTTGATATTTGAAATCTTTACTTCTTCCATTTCTTTTGAAATTTGAACAACTCTGTTCATTAAGTCGATGATTGGATTTTTTTATTATTTTGAAAGCTGTCACTGAACTTGCAAACCTGCAACTTCAAAGCTTGCTCCAGAGAGCACCAACCTCTAAGCTGCTGACTCTTCCTTCTTTTAAGTAGACTTTGCTATATTTTTTAAGGATGGAAAAATGAAGTGAAGTAGATAAGCTGGGATCAGACCTGTGACATTTAGGTTGGATCATAGTGCACTATCAAATTGGGCCATTGGATAAACAAACAAAGAAGGCCACTGGAATGAGTCCCTTTACATTAGGTAATATGAGATAAATCTGGCAACGAGTTTCCTAATGCCATTGTGCTGAGATGGTCATGATTGCTACTGATATTATCCAGGAAAGTTTCTTAATGTCACCTGCACCATGCAGCCTCTTTTCTTTTATTAAGTGTGTTCCTTTGATAATTTGTCAGTATGATCTAGTGTATGTTTGTTTGTATGTGGAGGGGACGACAGACTGTTCAGAGTTGGACCTGTGAAATATTGCTTATGATCTTCTAGGTGAATGGTCTAATAGGCACCCACTGCCCAATTGAGAGTGTGGTGGGATAATTCTCTTTAGTATCATCAATCATGGTGCAAAAGTTTATCTATGTTATAGAAATTGATTATGATCTGGCAGGGTTCTGCCTAACCTGAAGCTTACCTTTCCCAAAAAAAATCTTCTAGGTGAGCAGTCTAGATCTCTTCATTAGACGGTCTCTTCTATTTCAGCCACTTGAGGGATGAAATGGCAGGTCCAAACTGTCAATCAGATATGGAGCACTCTACTATGGCCATGCATCCAATGCCCCCACCGTGTTTGCTGCTCAGGTAGTCCATGTCATGGATTCTTTCCTAGTATACTAGCAGTTGAATTTTGAAATATAAATTTATAACATGTCCACAAAAGGAGGTTTCTTTACCATGCGGAGCTCTATTATGCTTAAACTTGCCATTGAATATAGGATTTTTTCTTTTGTTTTTGTGGGGGGTTTTTTGGGGGGGGGGGGTTGTAAGGCACATGAATAGATGATGGTGTGGTATATATTTGGAGCGTTTGTGGTTGCCATGTGTAAGATTCTTAGTGGTATACATATTCCTTAGCTAGTCCATGGAAAAATTATATGGAAACACTATAGAAACAATTGAAGTTTTAGATGAAACTTTAAATAAGTACCATGTTTAAATCATTATATTAGGAAGACAACCACATAGGTGCATATGCACTATTGTAACATATGTTATTGCACATGTTTATTATACTGAGGGTTGGAAAATATTAAAAAACACTAAATGATAAAGCAATACATTTTTTTTTCGGTGAATGATAAAGCAATACATTTACACAAAGGAAATGTTTACTTTAATCCACAAATTCATAATTATATGGAAATGTCGTTAAGAATCATGGAAGTTATAGAAACATTATGGAAGAGATGGGAATTTTAAATGAATGCACTTTCAAGATTCATTAAATAAGCAAAGCAACCACCTATAATGGTTTTAGCATTGATATTTTTGTGACGTGCTCTAAGCATCTCTCGAACACTATGGCAATGTTACATCAACATAGAGTTATGGAATAATAAAAAACACTAATGACACAATAAAGCGGTACACTCACATAGAGTTATGGTCTGACTTGAAAATTCTCCTTCATTGTATTATTAATTTTTGTTAGGCAAACCATGTACTTGGAGCACATTTAGATATCCACCGGTCAAAATGTGTTTTTTTTTTCCTTCAATCTAGTTACCTACTTATTCATATGCTCATCAGACAATAGTTACACTTTGTCACAAATGGATGAACTTTAAGAGGTTGTTCATGCTATCACGGAATGTGATTATGTTCATCTGGTCTTATTGAAAGCAAAAGCATTTTAAGTTTAAAGCAATAAAGTTTCTTTAGGATGTAACACTACAGTTACTCTTATACATTGCATAATAAATATTTTAGAACTTTTAAACATACTTTAAATATCACAAAATGCAAAAAGGTCTAAAAAAAATTCTTCAAGTCTACATCATTTACTCCAAATATCTTGTATATTATAACCAATGACCATGCTATTTGAGTTCATTTTTTTTTTTTTTTTTTTCTTTCTTATTTTGTTACTTTTATACAAAAATATTATAAAGTATTTAGTAAAACAGAAAAAGAACATACATTGTATATTTTCTTATATTCTTTCCTATGTATTAATTTGTTAATATTTTATGAATAATTCTTGAAAATGATTTTTAGTAAAGAATACCAACTTGCAGTATACCATCTCTAGATCTTACACACACACACACACACACACACATATATATATATATATATTTACTCTTATACATTGCATAATAAATATTTTTAAACTTTTAAACATACTTTAAATATCACAAAATGCAAAAAGGTCGAAAACAAATTCTTCACGTCTGCATCATTTACTCTAAATATCTTGTATATTATAACCAATGACCAAACTATTGGAGTTCAGTTTTTTTTTTTTATCTTATTTTGTTACTTTTATACAAAAATATTATAAAGTATTTAGTAAGACAGAAAAAGAACATACGTTGTATATTTTCTTTTATTCCTTCCTATGTATTATTTTGTTAATATTTTATGAATCATTCTTGAAAATGATTTTTGGTAAAGAATACCAACTTGCAGTATACTATCTCTAGATCTTACACACACACACACATATATATAAACAAAATCATATACATTTTATTATTTTATTTAGATAATTATTTGAATGAATTTTAAAAACTATTTTTTTACCAAAAACATTTATGGGCGTCAAGATCTAGATCGAGTAAAATCAAATAGCATAGAAAAAAGTATACATAAACATGTTTTATTTATCTTAAAGTTTCAGGAAAAAAATTGGTTTCTTTCAGTTATCCCTAAATTTTAACAACTAAAACATCATTAAATTGTTTAATGTTTTGCATGTGTATCAGAAGGTGTTGATGTTGATGCATCTGAATGTTAAAAGACCATGCATTTAAGCTTTACATATGAACACATTTTAAGCAAAGTTCCAGAGTCACCCATTTTCTCTTAAAATATTAGGGTTTTGGAGTTGAGTTTTCAATCCAGCCTAAAACATGTATAAAGTTTGGTTTTGGATGTAGAATGCTAAAATCACATTTGTTTTTACCTTAGTTTGAGATGATTGATTGGGTTTGAAAAAGCCATGATTCTGCTACTGAAGTTTAGTCAACCTATTTCATTGTGTCACTGACCCATTGTAATTCTTTTATAGAATTTGTAATGTTTCCGGTTGACGTGGTTGATACATTACAAATTAAGACAACTTTCAACAATTATAACCTATTTTGATGTGTGACTTACATATCGTAATTCTTTTATAAAATTTGTAACATATTTGGTTGAAGTAGTCGATACATTGCAAATTAAGTCAAAATTTTCGCTGAATTCATATGTTTAATTTTTGTTACTAGCAGAACAGATTTCCGGTCACTGCCAAAACTGATGATTCAGATTTTTAAAACCTGACATAGCACGAGTGATTTGGGAGTGAGCGGTATCTTATCTTGACAAACCTAATCAGTGGTTTCAATTGATGGAATTATATCATCATTGTCTTTACCATTCAGTAATTTTGTGTGTATATATATATATATATATATATATCATTTCATTTTATAAAAAACCTAAGATGACTCTATTTCTAATTTTAGTTAACAAATCAATATTTAAATATGAATGAGTTCATTTTGAACCATCACTTTATGAGTACAATTGCCTTGGAAATTTTGAAATGAAATGATTACATTACAGGTGGATGCCAACCAGGCCCTAAATAAATTTTGATGTTGAAGTCATAATCTTAATTGCTTACGTCTTTGCATTCATCTATTTACAAGGAAGATATGTCAAAGAAACTTGTTATCTATGGAAGAGATCTAGTATCAACACTGCTTTTTAGCCTAGCTAAAAATTTTATAGGATCATATACAGGTAAAGGTTATTGGAAAAAAGAAGTTTAGTCTCCTAATTGTGAGGACCCTCAACCTCTCAAAAACCTAAAACAGAGGCACTCTAGGATAAGAGTAAGGTATTGGTTCAACAAACTTTGTGAATGCTATATGGCAACTGCTACCAGTCTACAGTTGTGGAAAGACCAAACATCATAGGTTTAATTAACCAAGAAAACAAATCACCACGGGGAAATGAGTGGATTTCCTGCAGTAAGTTAAACAGCATTTACGTGAAACTGCCTCCAAAAGAAGTCATGTTGCAAACGGGTAGGCCCTTTAACCATGCTTTTGAGTAGGGCTCTTCTGGTTCGACTGAGCCTTTTTCTTTTCCAGGTTAAAAGCATGCGTCTCTCATAAAAATAAACTACAAAACCCTAAACATACCCCACTCCCTCATATCTCTTGCTTGCTGGATGCTGCACTCTTTGGTTATTTACAATTTCAAGTTTTCTTCGCTTGTCAGCCGCTGCATGAAGGAGAGAAAAGACTACAGCAATTGAAACCCTCGTTCTCTTGCCATTGAAACCCCCCTATTATCCTGTTTGGTCCTTCAAGTGCTCTTAAATGATTTTTTTTTTTTTTGGATAACCTGCTGTAAAATGATTTTGCTGGAAATCATTCTCCTTTGGCTTGATTACACATTTTTGTATGAACTGAGAATGGTTCAAAAGTTTAGTGTTTTGTATAAATTTGGGTTAGTTAATGGAAGTCTTTTAGTGGTGGAGATGAATTGTATCCAAGTTAAGTTGCTTGATTTCAGAAACAATTTTATGCTAAAAATATTTATATTCTGTCTAACTTTTATGCATTTGTTTCAATCTTTTGATTAAATATCCTAACCTGATTACTAGCTGAACATTTCCTTGACATATATTAGTATAAATAAATGATCTTAATCAACTCTAATAAATGAACTTTTGGGAGATTACTGCATTTTTTTTATTTTGGATCCTGAAGGTGTCAAACTTTTTGATGGGCATATTGGTGCTAGAAAGGGTCTATGGCGATTAAAGATCAGGCATGGGTGTTAAGTAGATTGAAGAAGAATACTTGACAGGCCGAGTGTATTGAATAGATATTCCTTTTACATCTCAACCAGTTTGTCTTCTAAGTTACAAGTCACCACAGTAGGTTTCCGTCGTTGCAGTCTTGTTTCTCTTTCGTGCAGATGACAAGCTGAGAGAATTCCTGAAATCATTGGTAGAGTGCATTAGGGCTGTAAATGAGCCTAGCCTGAGCTTGTTTTAAGCTTGTTTCCTGAGTGAGCCTGAGTGAGCTTCACTCGCTTATTAAACGCTCCAGTTGGGCTTATTTTTTTCTTTCGAGTGAAGCAAACCAGGTCTACCTTTACGAGCCCAAACCGAGCCCTAGCTTGGCACCTCAGGCTCATCATGATTCATGAGCCTGAGCTTTGTTTTCATGTGACAAGCCCGAGCTGAGCTGGACAAAGCTCGGCTCATTGACACCCGATTGCAGCAGTCGGCGAGTGAGAGAAGAGATCAGTGAATCCTTTTGGTGGGAGTGGGATAGATTTGGAATTTTTATTATTATTATTATTATTATTATTATTTTATGAGAGATGTTGATGCTTTTAACTTGGAAAAACCCAAGTTTTTGGTCAAATAAGAGGAAGTTAAAAGGGCTGGCCTGTTTGTAGTGACTTGTCGTTAGGGGTGGGCATGGGCCGGGCCATGGTAGGCTCAGGCCC
>JAOXJP010079844.1:0-15019 GCA_025762735.1 Platanus orientalis
GGTTTAGGGGGAGGATTAGCTTGGTTCCTCTCTTCTCTACCACCCATACACGAAATCAAATAGTCTGCAGTAAGTTATTGTACTGTTAAGCCGAAACTGGCGTCAATAAACTTATAAAGAGTGGGTCTACTTTTTAGTCTATAGAATAACACGTGTATTAAAACTTCCACCCAAAGTTGAAATTTCAATTTTTTTTTTGTATACATGCCCTGTTTTTACAGCAGTCTCCACTTAAGAGTACAATAACTTATTGTAGAGGATTTGCTCTCCCCATACACCCTTACAATTGGATTGCTACCTTGACCTAAAGAGGCCATGTATTTGGAGAGAAAATCGCCTAGTCTAGCTGGTTTAGAGGACTTCCTTGATCCACGCACAAGAAAAAAGCATCATAAGGGTGTTTTGGTAAGTATAATGGTGCCACCAGTGCACATACCATCGTTCATTGACTAGAAAAGGGTATTTTTATAAAAATAAATGGGACAAAGTATTTGTGTGTATTTATCAAAGTACCCTTCTCAGGCACACTACTCTTGACAACATTTGACATGTCACACACCTGCACATGATATTTATAAGAAAAGAACATATTCCATCTTCCATGGTCCACATAAAATTCTATAGATTCCTTAATACTAAACTCTATGTTTCTCACTTAAATGAGAAAATAGATCAATTTGAATGTATTAGTGAATGAAAAACTCGTAAGCACAGTTGAAACCAACACTTCATTCATTCGCAAGCAGGTCCAAAATATACATGACAATTTAACTATGTATCATACCCAGATTGGGCTATGTCATGTGCATCCTCATTATATTGTCTACTAACACACTTGAAAATAACCTTCCTAAACCTAGCATAAGTTCATTACATTCCACCAAAAGATGACATAAGCATGAATCAAAATATTGGAATCAGTATTGGGATCATACTTAAAAGGATGGGCCAATCCAAAGTTAACGGGCGTAAAGTGAAGATTTGCCTTGGATCAGCCGATCACAATCCAGATTACTCGATCGGAGGCCGATTAATCCAATCCAACATACCAATCAAACTGCCGATCTGACCAATTCAAGGCTGATCTTCTAAGGCCAATCCGACCTAGGATTTGGGATTGGGGTTGAGCAATCCTGATCCGATCCAGTCGATCCCAAACTGAATCGGCCGATTTTTTTGAATCATGGACGTATGTTCCAAGGACAAAACTCCCTGTTGTTCCAAATTAATTACAACCTCTAACGCATCACTAAAAATCACTGCTGGGCTTTCAAATAGAATCCCATCTGCAAGCCCATAAGAACCGCCCTGAGTTCAACTTCTATGTATTCCACCAAATTGATTCTATGAACCCATTTCACTATCTGGTCCTGGAGATTTTTAGCTACTCCTACAGCAGTTTTACTCATTTCTACAGAAACTGTAGTTTCTACAAATATAAAATGCCAAATAACATCAGAGCTATCTAACATTTGATCAAGTAAATTCTGACCTGATGCGCTAAGAACAAAAAGGTTTGGAGTGCTCTCCCTAGCACCAAGATCCTCCATCTCTTTCATCATTCTGCAATGAGCCATGAGAACATCATTAATTTTAAAAGATTTATGATTGGAAACTACATCATTTCATTTCTTCCAGATTTGCTAGAGAAGCGAAACCAACAGCCTATTTAAAATCACATGTTTCCTCCTTATTCTTTTGGCGCCCAGTCTGGTTGCCATGAAAAGACTTTCTCATGACAAAATTTTCTCAAAACATCATTTTAAAGCTGTCTGATTGTCATGACAAGTTAGTTTTTTCATGTTTTTCTTATGATTCTTTTCTTTCCTTTTCTTGTGGGATTTTATTTTCTATTCTTTTCTGCACAATTCATGGCAACCAGATTGGGCCTTGTGGAATTGTGAGAATTTCGTTAACCAATGCCTCATGGACAGATAATCATTAGGATTGTTCTTTAGGCCCAAACATGAAGCAAAGCAAACACAGCTAGCTGCTGGGCAATATGATAGACAGTGATAGGTACTCCTCTACTCTGAAGAGATTCCATATCGGGCATTGCCCCTTTACACTCTGAGATTAGGTGGGCCGTGGGCATATAACACCCTGTTTGGAATATGGACTAGGGTTCAAATAGTGATTTCTCAACTCTAACTAATGAACGTGCTGATGTGGGCTGGGAATTTGCTGCATTAGTAGATTGGGTGCTGATTCCAAGAGACTGATCTTACGATGAAACCGTTAGAATATCATTGGAGTCAATCAATACATTTATTCCAATCCAACACCCATGCCCTCGTGGTTGAGGCATCATTCTTTCGTGAGGAAGGTCAGGGGTTGAATTCTCTTGTGCACTACCTCTCCCACCATATGCAAAATTCAAGTGGACCCAAATGACCATTCCTAAAAGAAAAAAAACCTTAAATAAAGAGCGGACTCGCATTAGAATAGTCCCATTGAATCGTCTTCCTAATTGACTTTTCTTGTTCTCTGGAATCCAAGAGGCCAGTTGTGACCTTTTCTTGTTCTCTGCCGTCAAAGAACGACATGTGATTAAGAGTGGGCCCACTTTTAAGTTTACAACACGACACGTGTATTAAAACTCCCACCCAAAATGAAAATTTCAATTTTTTTGTATACATGCCCTGTTTTGATGGCAGTTTCTAGTTAATATAATTTAAGCTTGTTGCAGAGGTTTTTCTCTCCTCCCAAGTTAGTCAGTCTTCCATGTCCCTAGACACAAAGGTTGGCACATGATTTTTAAACTGTTTTTATGGTTTGAACCTTATATACCCAATCTTTGTGTCTAGGGACATGGTGTTGGAGTGGAGTCTGATGCCAACTAGAGGCAAGTGGAACCTAAGAAGTGAGTTCAAGCAGTATCGAATCGATCCAGACACAATTGGGTTAGATAGATTACAGAAAACCAAAACTAAAAAGTTGTCAGTTTAATCCTGGGTTAATCTAGGATCAAGCTAATGAAGCGAAACGAAAATAAACAGTTCCATGGAAAGCTTGGAAGCTTGGGTTTTTTATGGGATCAACTTGTATGATTTATAAAAGGTCTCTAATGTTGTTTAGGGTTTAAGAGAGTGAAAATATTATGAGAGAATAGTTGTTTGTGAGAGATTGAAAGAGAACTCTTGTAATCTTTCCTAAATAGTTAAGCTTTTTCTATGGTTCCATGGTTTTTTCTCAACTTTGGATTTTCATGTAAATCCTGTGTTCTTGTAGTGTGCTTGTTGTTTTGATTGTTTTACTTTGATTATTATTGTTTCTTCTTGTTTAGCTAGGTTTGAAAGTTTTCTATGTTAACTCCAAACAACTAGTACTAGAATTGAAGTTTTGGAAAGCCAGTTTCAACAAACCAAGAAAGGGTAGACTTCGTTTTGAGTGAGAACAATGGCGGCACGAGTGGATGAATCCACAAAGTTTGGGATTGAGAAGTTTAATAGTATAAACTTGGCACTATGGAAGATGCAAATAGAAAATATCATGTACCAGAAAAATCTATATTAACTTCTTGAAGGGAAAGTAAAGAAACCTGAGGCGACATCAAAAGCATATTGCGGTGGTGCTCAACAGTAAGGACCTAAATATGATTAGACTTTCTTTATCACCATCGGTTGCTTTCAACATTTTCAAAGAAAAAATCACAAAAGATCTAATGGCAACTCTTGTCTAAATGTATAAGAATCCATCCACATCCAATAAGGTATTCTTAATGAAAAGGTTGTTTCACATGAAGGTGATTGAGGAAGAAACCGTTGCGAAACATCTAAATGAGTTCAACACAATCACAATTTAGTTAACTTCAGTAGACATTGTAAATATATATGTTGTAAATTACATGAGAAAAAAAATACATGGCTGATAGACTAGGTTATAACTTGTTATAGCTAGAGTCTAGGAGGTTCTTGTGTCCACAATATGTGAAAATCACACTCTTTAAAACCAAGAAAACTCCAAGGAAGCAAGCCGGGATCATGCAAAGACTAAAGCACCATGTTCTCATCTTTTGCATATTTCCACATACGAAAAGGTAAGTGAGGGTAAAAACACTTAAAGAGATCCTCAAGGTTTCCAGCACCACCTTCTTAGGGTTGAAGATGACCTTAAAACTTCTCTACAAAAAAACCTAGGAAAGTGCAGCGCTCTAGAAAATTTGGAGTTCTCCAAAGGTGTTTGAACACTCCAAATAGGTTGGAGCACTCCAAACCTAAGCACTCTAAATAGGTTTGAGCGCTCCAAACCTGAGCACTCCATTTATTCTCTGGACTCTTTGTATGAGAGAAAATGCTCTCAGTGGTTTGGAGTACTCCAAAGTGAAGTGCTTCAAACTAGGCGAAACAATTCAAAATTGAATTCTATATTTTAGATTTGTTGCCCGTTTTGGATGATTCTCATCCAAAATTTGTGATGAACCATAACCCCTATAAAAGAACAACTTTGCTCTTCTAAACCTAAGGATTTAAGGGCATTCGCAAAAGGGATTTTGGACAAGGAAGAGAGCTCTACAAGCTCCACTCTCTAGACATTTTTACCCAGCTTACTACTAAGAAGAAGAGAGATGCTTCTCTCCCTTGAGGTCACAAAGGAGTTCTTCTTTGCAAGTGAATAAAGGAGGAAGGTTGAAGACAGTGCATCTCCACTTTCTAGCATACAAACTCCCAACCTTAAGGTTGATAGAAATTTTTTGCTTCAAACTTTGGAGTTTAATTACATAGTAGTTTATTTTGTGGTTATATTGCATATTTAAACCACTACTACTTGTGAATCCTTAGAGATTTCATCTTCATGAGATATTGCCCCATTTGAGCTTCACTTATATTTGCCTACATAGAGGCTTATAATTGTGTGACTTCTTATTTACTTGTCTTCTCTAAAGGCACTCACGGATTCCCTTTTGTAGAAGTAAAGACTAACCTATTGGCATGTTTGGCTATTAAGAGCCACTCTCTACATCGGGACTTAGTTTTCCTTGGTGATTATACTTTGACATTTGACTATTAAGAGCCACACCATATATCGAGACATCATTCCCATTGATTGGACCAAGAATACAATATTTAGTTATTGATAACCATCTTGGTATTTAAACCCTTCACTTGTAAGTCCTTGGCTCGGAGACAACCAATGCCGTGTTTGTCGAAGACACCAAGCACGTTGTGTAAGACCTTAGCTCAAAGACAACCAAGGTTGCGCTTGCCAGAGACACCAAGCACGTTAAATTAGATTTGCTCATCCCTTTGTAATCATTGTAATTGATTAATAAATTGAGTAGTTAAAAGTAAACATAGGCCCTAGTTTGGCCGAACTACTATAAATTCTTGTGTTGTGTATGATTTTTGTGTGATTGTCACTTACATTTGCATACTTGCAATCATTAGCACTTGAGCACCAAACACATTAATAAAGTTGAACTAAAATTGAACAACACTAATTAACTTATTTAAAATTGAAAAAAGGGTAAAAAAATTAAAATTTTAATTAAATCCTATTCACCCCTCTAGGATTATGTACTTGGAATTTCAAGCATAAACTTCGATGATCAAATTAGAACCTTGTTGATCCTATCCTATTTACCAGAGAGTTGGGATGGTCTAGTTATGGCGGTAAGTAATTCCTTAGGTTCAAGCACTCTAAAGGTCGATGATGTGGTGAGTATACTACTCAATAAAGAAGTTCGTAGAAAATCAATAGGAAAAACATCATCAAGTGGGAGCATACTAAATGTAGAAGGGAGAAGAAGAACTCTTGAAAGATGGCAAGACTGTGAGACATCAAATTCAAGGGGAAAATCTAAATTAGCAAAACTAAGAGTGGAATGCTGAAATTGTAAAAAAAAATTGACATTTGAAGAATGATTGTTGGGCACAAAGGAAAATGAAGGAAGATAGCAACAAAGAGAATGAAGCTTCCATAAATTTATAGGTGATATTGCTGAAGATGCTTTAATTATTGCATTAGATGAAAAGTTGGAGTCTTTGGTGTTAGACTCTAGTGCATCCTTCTTTGCCACAACAAATAAAGAATGCCTCAAAATTTATGTGTAAGGGGACTATGGCAAAGTCTATCTTAGAGATAACAAGTCTTGCAACATAATTGACAAATGAGATGTTCAATTAAACCTACCTAATGGAGGTACATAATTATTGAATGGTGTGAGACACATACTAAGTTTGAAGAGGATTTTAATTTTCGTTGGTCAGCTTGTAAGTTTAGGACATACAATTACTTTTACATGAAACATGTGAAAAGTAACCAAAGGTGCCTTAGTGATAGCTCAGAGAAAGAAAGAATGTACACTCTATTTAACCAGTAAGGCTCCATTGATGTAGCTGAAACAAGTGTTAAGTCAAACACATGGTACTGTAGACTTAGGCACATAAGCGAGAAAGGAATGAAGATTCTTCATAGAAAAGGCAAGCTTTCAGGTATGAAGGTACTAGACTTGGAATTTTATGATGTGTTTTAGGAAAACAAAAGAAGGTTAACTTTTCTCAAGTAGGAATGACATCAAAGCTTTAAAAATTAGAACTGGTTCATACTGATATATGGAGACCAACTCAGGTATGTTCACTTAGTGGTTCTTACTATTTTGTTACTATTGATGATATGATCAGAAAACTATGAGTTTATTTCCTAAAACATAAGTCTGACGTATTTGATGTGTTTAAAAAGTGGAGAGCATTAGTTGAAAATGAAACATGATTACGACTTAAGTGTTTAATGTCTGACAATAGAGGGAAATATTGTAGCAAAGAGTTTAAAAAATTTTACACTTTGAATGGGATCAAAAGGGAGAAGACAGTACCACACACACTATAACAAAATGGAATGGCTAAGTGGATGAACAAAACGACTGTTGAGCGAACCAGAAGCATGAGGTTGCATGTGGAATTGTCTAAACAATTTTTTGCAGATGTGATTAATATGACAACACACTTGATAAACAGAGAACCTTCAGTACCATTAGATTGTGGATTTCCTTAAGAAGAATGGACAGGAAAATAGGTAAGTCTTTCCCATCTTAGAGTGTTTAGTTGTATTTCTTATGTTCATGTTGGTGTTGAACAGAAAAATAAGTTGAATGAAAAGTCAAAAAAGTGTACTTTCATTAGGTATGGTTATAATGAGTTTGGATACTGGACAATGAAAACTGAAAAGTCATTATAAGTAAAGATGTGGTATTCAATGAAAATGTCATGTATAAAGATAAGGCAAAAGAGCATCAAGGCAAGAAGAAGTTTGCGAAACTTGAGGATGTTTCTAAGGGTGAAGTATTAAGAGAAGAAAGCAATGAGATTACAGATAAAAACCAACAAATGGAACTTCAAACACCTACTCTAGAATTAAGGATTTTAAGAACACCTAGGCTAACTAATAAATTCTCTCATTCATTGTATTATTTATTGTTGACTGATGGGGGTAAACCAGAATGTTATGATGAAACATTGGAGGTTGATGCAAGAACTAAGTGGAAGCATGTCATGGAAAATGAGATGAAATCCTTGATTACAAATCAAACATGGGACTTAGTTACACTACCAATAGGAAAGAAGGCACTGGACAACAAATGGGTGTATAGGTTGAAGGAAGAGGTGGACGTAAGAGATATAAGGCTAGGCTAGTTATGAAAGGGTGTCAACAAAGAAAAGGCATTGATTATTCTGAATTATTTTATCTAGTTATGAAGATGACCACCATTAAAGTGGTGCTAAGTATAGTGGCAATGGAAAATTTATATCTTGAGCAACTAGAAGTGAAAACAACTTTTCTCCATGGTGATTTGGAAGAAGACATCTATATGCAACAGCCATAAGGTTTTGAAATAAAAGGCAATGGGAAAATGGTGTACAAGCTCAAGAGGAGCTTATATGGATTTAAGCAGACCCTAAGGCAATGATACCTTCAGATTGACAAGTTCATGTTACAGACTAGACATAGAAGATGCCATATGGACCATTGTTGTTATCATAAGACCTCTAATGACGGGTACATTATTTTTCTTTTTTTACTTAGATGATATGCTTGTGGCAGAATTAAGTATACATGAGATAAACAACTTGAAGAAACAATTGTCAAAGGAATTTGAGATGAAGGACTTGGGAGCAGCTAAATAGATTCTAGGAATGTGAATCATAAGAGACAGAAAAAACCATGAGTTAAGGTTGTCTCAGTCAGAGTATGTTAAAAAGGTGTTTAGCAAATTCAACATGCAAGATTCAAAACTAGTTAGTACCCCATTGGCTAGTCATTTTAGACTTTCCAAGGAAGATTTTCCTGAAGTTGAAAATGATAAAGATTATATGTCTAGGGTTCCATATGCTTTAATGATGGACACCTTGATGTATGGCATGGTCAATACTAGACCAGATATAGCTCAAGCAGTGGCAATTGTGAGCAAGTTCATAACTAAACCTAGAATGATGCACTAAGAAGCAGTTAAGTGGAGATAAAGACAAGAGGAGTACAACAAGGTATGTATTTATCTTGGGGGATACAACAGTTAGTTGGGTGTCTCGACTGCAAAAGATAGTTTGTCTTTCTTCAATGGAAATAGAATGCATTGCAGCAATAAAGGCTAACAAGGAATTGATTTGGTTGAAAAACCTAATGGAGGACTTGGGAAAGAAATATGAGAAATTGGAGCTTTCCAAAGAAATTTCTTTCAAGAAATTCAACCTTTAATGTCAAAACTAAGTACATTGATATGAGGTATCACTTCATAAGATCTCTCTTAGGAGAACAAGTGTTGAGACTGGAAAAGATCTATATAAATAATAATCCAGTAGACATGTTTACCGAGGTGGTGATAGTTCAGAAATTGGAGCTTTACAAAGCTTCAGTTGGTCTTCATGAGTAAAATGAAGATGTAGAGTTGCAAAAGATTCACAGAGAGAAAGATGTCTTATCACAAGTACAAAAGCTAGACAACGGACATAGAGCATTAATCTCCAAGTGGGAGATTGTTGGAGTGGTGCCTGATGTAAACCGGAGGCAAGTGGAACATAAAGAGTGAGTTCTAGTAGTGTCGGATTGATCCCGGATCAATCCAGGCACAATTAGGTTACATAGACTGTAGAAAACCAAAATAAAAAAGTTGCTAATTTGATCCTAGATTAAACCAAGTGCTTAGTTCAATCTTGGATTGATCCAGGATCGAGCCGATGGGGTGAAACCAAAATAAAAAGTTCTATGGAGAGCTTGGAAACTTGGGTTTCATGGTGTGATTAACTTGTATGATCCATATAAGGTTTCTATTATTGTTTAGAGTTTAAGAGAGTTAAAATATTATGAGAGAATACTGGTTTATGAGAGATTGAGAGAGAACTTTTATAATCTTCGCCAAATAGTGAATCTTTCTCTATGGCTCCATGGTTTTTCCCCAACTTAGGGTTTTTCACATAAATCATGTGTTTTTGTGGTGTGCTAATGGTTTTGATTGTTTTACTTTGATTATTATTGCTTATTTTTATTTCGCTAGGTTAGAAAGTTTTTGTGTTAACTCCCTACACATGGGTGGACGAACAATTTTGGAGCAAAAGATCTTCTCCCAATGCTAAATTGTTCTTGGAACAATGGTATACTCCATCTACCATTGAATTTTGTATTTACATGTTTGAAATACAACACCTAATGGTGAAGTAGGTGCCTAGCTAGGGCACACCATGGTATCCAGATCAACTTAACATCTCTCTCTCTCTCTCTCTCTCTCTCTCTCTCTCTCTCTCTCTCTACTTAAGAAATGCAAGCAACAACAACTAATCCATAGCCCATTGAAATTATCATAGCACACTTTGGTGGCTCTGAATATATTCCAAATTTGGATAACCTGGTGCAACAAGTAGGATACATTTAGTAATTGCATTGGGCATTCTACATTCTAATTGGACCCCCTAACAAAACTACTACTAATAATAATAATAATAGGTTACCCAAATTCCATGTATTGTTGTTTATAAGGACTTGGCAAGTTAGCTTAGGCCCAACCCAAAGTTTAATCTAAATTGGACCAAAATCATCTTCTAAAAGTCTTCACTATCTCAATTCATAAGGATGTTAATCAGAGGCCCATGCTTAAATAATCTTTCTTTCGATTGATTGCTAGTGATGTTATACATTGGCTTTCACCGGAACTCTGATTATCTCAAATTGTATCCATATTAATCAGAGACATGCCTTGAAAATCTCTACAAGAGAGTGATAATATGTTTGTTTGTATGCACCTACATGGAACATATCCTCTCTTGCTGCCTTATGACCTATTAAGGTCCTGCCTACACATTGGCAGGAAAAAGTGAATTACACTTTTTGATAAATGACTTTTACTTTTTCCCATCAATGTGTCCAGCCACCTGTTAAGCAGGACCTCAACAGGTCATTAGGCGGCAGGAGAGGATCCTTAGCTATAATTTTGTAACTTCTTTGAACATTAGCTATAATTCTAAATGACAAGATATGTTGTGATGATTTCTTTCATAAAGAGAGGTCAATGGTTCAATCTTGACTGGTAGCATTTTGTATTATAAGCTTTGACATTTACCGCTCAAGTCTATTTTGTGAGTCCTACATGATGATGTGGTAGTCGGTAATAGGGTTGTCAATGAGCCAAGCCTGAGCCTCTAATTGAGCTTGTTCAGTTAAGTGAGCTTGAGCCGAGTTGCACTAAGCTCAGTTTGCTAAGAGCTCGGCTTGTTATGGATCAATGAATGATCACTTCATAGATTCGCACGTAGGTTACTAAGTTTCAAAAAAGTGCAAAGACACATTATGTGTCAGTGGGGAACACGTCACTCATTAAATATACAATTATTTTGTTTTGGAAAAATTTGTTGTTAACCCGTACAAATGTCATGTCATGTAATATTTTATAGAGGCACAGCATTCAAAATGGTTTATGTAAAAAATATATATAAAATAATTTAATTTATTATAAATAATTATATATTCAAAAAGTTGATATATGACTGTGTATTACATATTGACAGGTAAGTGTGCTTTGAACTTGATGGCCCTTTTTAGGTGCCTACTTTTTAGCTTGAATTTTTTAATCGTTTAAACTTTATATACAAAATTAATTCATAAGTAAACATTTTAATTGACGTGAGCCGAGCTTGGCCTTCAAGCTCGTGACAAGCCTAAGCTTGATCACTGATTAGTCGAAAGAACCCCTCCTTCTATCCTATTATTCATTGGCCGACCTAACTGATAAAGTCCCCGAAATTCAATAAAATGGTAGAGACAACATTTGCTGCAATTAATGGAAGCTTGGACAGAAATTTCGTAGCTGTTATTGGCCCTTCTTTCCTTGTACTTGATCACGAACTCGAACCGTTAAGAAACATGTGTCACATGAATGTTTGATTGTTTAGTTTATAACTTTTGTCATGTCAAGATGGAGCTTAGAGGAATTTACCTAAAGAAGAAAAAAGGTGAAGGGGAGGCATATTCATGGCTGAAAACCACTAGTGTTTGGTTTAAGTCTGTCTCCAGTCATGAAGCACAAATTATTTTTTAAAATTACATTTTTATCCCTATTTTCATCTATAGAATTTATTTTATCTAGTACAACGTACACTTATAAGTTGTTGATTGTAAACTCCTTTCTCTTGCTTTTCATCGGGAAGGATTGTCTGCCTCCCTTAACAAATACTTGATCCGTTGGGCATTAGGGGGCAGACACATCAGTGCCAAAGTGATTTACACTTTTAGGTGTATTTATTGTTGAAATTTTGAAATTTAAAAGGGATTGATTGAGCACATGCCCGAACGATTGGGCATATGTTGATCAATCGAAAGGCTGGGTTTGATTGATCAGCTTATGCGCGATCGATTGGGACGCTCTCTGGAAAAAAATGCAACAAATACAACGTGTTTTTCTGAGTTTTTATTTATGAGAAATTGTGGAGGTGTGAACAATGCATTTACAAATGTTCCCACATGACTGTTCAACAATCAAAGGGTGTTTAGAAATCTACAGACACATCTCAAGGTGTTTCTACTATTTCTATAAAGAAAGGCAAACCCAACATAAACTTAAAATTTATTTACCTCTTTCATTTCTTTCTCAAACCTAAACCCATTGTTTACTATATACAGTTCTAGAAGATTATCCATTGGTGTTCAAGGGTTGATCTCACAGCGTTGCAAACCGCCAATCAACAGCACAACTTCAGTTGGACCTGTTTTATCCTCGAGACAAGTTTGCTAACTCGTTGCAACCTCTATTTCCTTTAAGAACAGAGTAAGGGACAAGTATTTTTTTAAGGACAGTGTGATCCGTGATTTGGACATTATTACTCTTTTCTTCTTGTCAAATCCTTGTAACAAAATCTCAATTTCTAACCCTTATCAGTTTCGGCATTGACATGTTCGCCCCTTGACATCTAGCGGACCAAGCATCCATTAAGGGAGGCGAACAAAACCCTTCTTGCTTCTACTCTCTCTCTCTCTCTCTCTCATTTAATTTAATAACAGAAGCAAAGGTGAAGATTCTACATCATATATCTTTTGTTTTATATTTCTTTCATAAAATTTCATGACATTGTGGTTTCTTTATACATGTATCCTTAAAGAGGTGGAATTTGGTGAGACCCCTAAAGTCAGACTAAGGTAAGAATGACATTAGGGACTGACACATCAATGCTGAAAAAGTGATTTACACTTATTGGGGATGCTTTTCACTTTTTGGGGCTGAGGTGTTAGCCCCTACTGTCATTCTCACCTTAAGCTGACCTTAAGGGGTCTAACCAAATCCTTATGATCCTCAAAGCTCATCTTTTCCTCGCATTTGTGAAGTATCTAGCCATTTTACATGTAATCAAACATGATCATTTATTTTTCTTATTCTTTACTCCTCATGCATCAATTTAGTAGATCAAATCTCCAACATTGCATTGGAATCCATGTGGAATGAAATTATTTCACTTTGATCTATCCATAGAATTTGAATGCATAAGAAGCTCTATAGATGAGGTCATTTCAGGTTTTCATGAAATGAACTCATTTCTTATTGTTCATTACATCGCAATTATGACTTGAGTCCATTCTTGACCAAAACTTTACATAAATTAATTTGTGAAGGCATGATAATGTAAAATTACGTAAAAAATATTATAAGGGTATATTAGGTGGTTTAGGGGGAGGATTAGGATGGCTCCTCTCTTATCAACAACCCATAATTCCTTACTAATGTATGAATTGCTCTCTTGACCTAAAAAGGCCATGTATTTGGAGACAAAATCGTCTATTCTAGCTGGTTTTGGGGACTTCCTTGATCCACCATTCACGGCATGGGAAAAGCCATTGCGAGGGTGTTTTGGTAAATATCATGGTGCCACCAACGGAGAAAAGAGATAAGTGTGCCCCAAAAAGTGTAAATCACTTTTCGGTACTGATGTGTCAGCCCCTCTGGTGCCATTTTCACAGTTCTCACGAGATTCGTTTGCACATAATCCAAGCCCGTGCACATACCACATTGCATTGACTAGAAAAGGTATTTTTATAAATACAAATGAGATAAAGTACTCGTGTATATATCAAAATACCCTTGTCAGTTGCACTAGTCCTGATACCATTTTGACATGAAACACAATGGCAACCAACTATTATAAAAAACATAAAAATAAATAAAGAACACATTCTAACTTCAATTGGTCCACATCAAATTTTATAGATTCTTTGATACTAAGCTTTATCAAAACACCATTTGGTGGCTGTGTAAATATTTTGAATTTGGATCACCTGGTGCAATAAGCTGGAAGTGTTTAGTAATTGCATTGGGCATTCTAAATTCTAATTGGATCCGCTAACAAAATTAATAATAATAATAGGTTACTCAAAATTCCATGCGTTGTTGTTTTTAAAAGACCTGGCAAGTGCCGGCAATTGGTCTAACCAAGAAGAGAGCATAAGGTAGGCTAAGCTAGCCTAGGCCCAACCCAACCCAAAGTTTAAGCTGAATTAGGCCGAAAACATCTTCTAAAAGTCTTCACTATCTCAATTCATAAGATGTTAATCAGAGCCCTACGCTTGAATAATCTTTCTTTTGATTGTCTGATAGTGATTTTATACGTTGGCTTTCACCGGAATCTCCGATCCTTTAATTCTCGAAGATGGTAAGAGTTAGGTTTTACTGAAGTCTTTAATATCTCCAATTGTATCCATATTAATTAGAGAGGCATGCCCTGAAAATCTCTTCAAGGGAGTGAAAATATGTTTATGTGTACTTACCTAAATGCTTTCATAATTAGCTATAATTCTATAACTGCTTTTAACATTAGCTATAATTCTAAGGGAGTGACTAATGACACCCTCAAAACCTCTCACCACACCTTTTTCTTTCTTTCTATTTTTCCCTTTATACCTCTCCCTTACCTAAAATGCCCTCCCATCTTTTCTCCCCACACCCTCACCCCTCTCCTTTCTGGCACCGGTGACCCACCCCTCTCTCCTCTCCGGCCGTCACCCACCTCCTCTTTTCTCTGGCGGCAACCCATCCCTGTCCCCCTCTCTCCAGCACCCCCCTCTCCTTCTCTCTCCCTCCCTCTCTCTCTCTTCCTCTCCCCCTGTGTGTTTTGGCTGTTCCAACCTACAGGTCAGGGCAGGAGCCATTGGGGACTGCACGTCCTTGTAGGGGCCTTTCCGTTTGGACTTATAGGTCTGAGTAGGGTCCCCCCTGCATGGACTTGCAGGTCCAAACGGCAAAAAAAAACAGAGGAAGAGGGAGAGGGAGAGAGAGAGAGAGGAAGAGAACGAGAAAAGGAGAGAGAGAGATGCTGAAGAGAGAGAGAGGGAGAGAGAGATACGCCGGAGAGAGAGAGGGAGATGGGGGTGGGGAAAGAGGGAGAAGGGGTATTTTGGGGAAGGAGTATAAAATGAAAAAAATAAAAGAGGGGCGTGTGAGGCTGATATCACCTGCGACACCCCCCCTCAAGGGCCACTCAGAGGGGGGGATCAATTCACTTTGTGGAGGTGATGTGACATCCCAAACAGTGTTGAGTGGCTCCCTACTTCT
>JAOXJP010079855.1:0-15018 GCA_025762735.1 Platanus orientalis
GCCTATATGATACTTTAGAGGGTGAAAATTATCAAAAATGAATCCACTTCCTTTAAGTGGGAGATATGTTCAATTTATGACCTACATGGTTTGATTGGACAAGAAAATATGGTATTAGTGTTTTTTGATTAAGAGTTTATTAAATGTTTTCAAAATTAATTTGTATAAATATATTTTGAAAAGTATTTCATTAAAATTTTTTTTAGATGTACAATTAAATCGTGAAGTTCTTAAAGATTATATTCTAATGAATAAAGGGGTTAAATAATGATTAATTTATCATCCTAGCGGTCATTAAGAAATATTCTGTAGTGAGAGGACATAATTGTGAAATATCTATAAGGAATGATCTCATAGATATTTCTTTTATCTTGAGTGTTCAATTGCAATTTGTTACAGGTCATTTGTAACACCCTTGAACCCGGATTTGGATATGAATCCGTACCGCCCTAAATTCCGATTTGTTAGTCTCCCAAAATCTGATAATCATATAAGTTTAGCCCAAACTATGGGCCCACAAGTAAGATCCAATATAGTCCACAAGTTCTAATTTAATACTTATCTTAAGATCCATTAAGTCCAATTAATTCAATAATCAAATTTCAATGGGATGTAGAAATGTGTTTGATATTCAATAACCTCACATATTCGGTTTGAAAAATGCAGAAGCATAAACCTAAATCATATAGATTACAGTGGTCTAATAACAGTGAATCACAATAGGAGTATCATTATGGTGTCCTCTCACCCAAAATATACTAAAGGGAAATGTCTATAAACCTAAAAATATGGACCCAACATGAAAAGGGGTCTAAAAAACATGTCCATAACAATGATACAAATAAAAGAAAGAAAGTTGTGGGTGCAGTAGCAATAAAGGTCAATCTAAAATACAAACGGCTAGGTTAGTCCCAACTTGTAATCAATCTAGCAGACTATAGATAATTAAAAGTAAATCACATATTTGAATACTAGCATATCCTAAGGTCAATACAAAGCTAAACAAATGTCAATATATTAATCACACTCATGCTAGTACAAAATAACAATAGTTATATGTCAAACAAAAGTCAAAGGTCCAATACAAAGATCTACGTCCAAATAAGAATTCAATGCGGAGATCAAAGCTCACAAACTCGATGACTTATGTTAGTTTCAAAAGATCCAATGTTCGATGATTCAGAGTGTTCAAAGTTCACTATTTTACAAAATGATTCAAAGTTCATATGGTTCAAAGTGTTCGAAGCCGACAAGGTTCAATGTTCGAAAGGTTCTAAAGTTCAATATTCAAAGAGTAAAAAAGGGACACACTTATGTTAAGGCCCACAGACTCAATAGGATGTGTTGAGGCCTAGATCGTTAACGACCACATTTAGCCTTGTGGAAAGGCCCAAAGAGTTAGTAGATACACTTAGCCTGGTGTGTAACACCCTGCACCATGACACACATATTACTATACACGTATCACACTTATAATGCTAACACATGTCACATAATTTTTGTACATGCATAAGACCACTTAAATATACATATGTTAATCTGAACATTGACACAACTTTAGAAAGGAACTAGCGAAAATGTAGAAAGAATCTGTGAGTAAAACTTATACCTTTAGATAGGCATGGAAGTTTAGAGTCCTACATAAAAAACAATGAACAAAACAGACACCAAAAGAAAAAGCTAAAGATGATTTACTAAGCAAGAAAAACAAAGGTTAATGATATGACAAGGTCTGAAGCTATACCAAACAATTGGCACAACTTCATAAATAAATATGTATCAACCCTGTAGGAGTCACCCTATGTTAGCACACAAATTTTGACTCGGGCTAATTAATGGAATCAGATGGGTTCATTATAGCATGAAATATAGCCGAAGTCTAGATACCCCTGAGCTTTAGATAGGGAAGCATTCTCAATGGATATTTTGGTTGCAAGGGCAATAATGATGTCCAAACACTATCCAAAGATCACCCATGCCAAACCCTAATTCCCCCAAAAAAGACACTTTAGGATTCTAAGGGTCCAAATTTTTATCAGCTCCATTTTATCTTGAATTTGCCAACCTTCATAAGCCTTCCCACATTGAAGCATCAAAGGGTTGGCAAATTACCATTTTAGCCCTACACCCTTAAAAATCACAACTAAAGTCTATTTAACCCCTTTTCTCCAAGACTCCTTAGCCCTCATAGATCCTCCCACACTAAAGCCCTTTTGAATTTTCCAACCTTCATAAGCCTTCCCACATTAAAGCATCAGAGAACTAGCAAATTACCATTTTACCCCTACATCCTTAAAAATCTCAACTAAAGTTTATTTGACATAATTTCTCTAGGAATTCTCAGCCTTCAAAAGTCCTTCCATAGTAAATCCCTTTTGAATTTGCCAACTTTTATAAGACTTCCCACATTGAAGCATCAAAAGGCTAGTAAATTACCATTTTACCCTTACACCTTTAAAAATCTCAAATTTAAGATATTTGACCCATTTTCTCCAAGACTCCCCGGACTTCATAAGCCTTTCCACATTGAAGCATACAAATATAAGGAAATTACCATTTTAGCCCCATACCTCTAAGATTCACTATTTCTCTAAAAAAATAGACCCTCGGTAAGCCCCCAGAAGCCCGTCCCAGACCATAAACTTAGCTAGTCAGTGATCACATCTTGGCAAGTCCTAGATCTCTCCAAGAAAGCCACATCAGCTCTTAAGAGACCCACTATGCCCTAATGACCCCATTCTCTCTTAAATTATAGCAGAACCATTTCTATTAGCCTTAGACACTCGGTGAACCCCTAAGAACTCTTCGGGAATCCAAATCCCTTGAGGTTAGACACATTTTCTTAGATTTTTCAAGATCTTTGATAAACACCCTGATAGAAAAATCCATCTCCAGACCAAGCATAGCTCAATGGCCTAGTTCTTCACAAATCCAGGGTTTATCTTTTGGTCAAGTAACCTTCCTTCAGGAACCTCCTGGGAATTCACCAGGAATCAAATTGTCTGCCTATCAGATCCTGTGAACTCATAGTTCCAAGGCCTAAAATACCATGATCCCCATGATTCCCACTTAAAGTCCAGAAAAAATTGTCTCAAGTCCACGGGAAGTTTGGTTCGGGACAATTCAAGGTTTCAGACATAACTTTTGACTCAGGTATCGGATTTGCTAACAATCAAAGCTTGTGTCTCACAAAATCTGAAGGCCATCTTTCGTATCAAGATTTCAAAAGTCAAATTTACCATTTTCTCTTCTTTCATAGGTGCGAGTCATTCCGGTGCCATTCAGAGTCAATTTTGACCCACTTACCCTAATTTGAATCTAATTCTAGCAGTTAAGTTATGACTAGAATATCTGAGAGATGTGAAAAACTCATAAACCTAGAAACATTTGGAGTCATAAAACCTAAAAAAATAAGCCCATATGGTAAGGGGGAAAATCCAGAAAAGGCAATCAATACTTTTCTTAAAAAGCCCTCTTTTTCCTAAAATACCCCTGAAAACAATTTTTAACCCTAGGCTCCTCATTTGGAATATTCTAAATGAAGGGCATACACCTTAGGGACCACTACCCTAACCTCTACACCCCTCTCCCACCTCCTCACGTCATCCACATGTCCCACGGGCCCCATAACCCCTTTCACCTCCTTTCCTCCTCCACCCATTTCCCTTAGCCCCACCACCTTATCCGCTACCTCATCTCTCCCCTCTCACTTACCCTCACCTCCTAATGAGGACCACACACCTACCCCCTTGCCACCTCTCCTCCTCTAGAACCTTCCCTTATCCACCACCTCACCTTCACTCCCCACCACCCATCCTCTTAGGGCCCACTAAGACATGGCCACCCTTGACATCAACCCCCATGACCCCCCATCCTTCACCCTACCTATAAATACCCCCCAATTCATCCAAGGAAGAGGAGGGAGAGAATTCTGAGGAAAAATCCCCAAGAAAGAAAGAGAGAAAAGAAAAGAAATAAGAGAAAGAGAGAAAGAAAGAGAAAGAGAAAGAAAAAAGAAAGGGAAGAAAAGCTCAGACCAGGTTGGTCTCCTCCCCTTTTCCTTCATGTTTATACCCTCTAGGTTGTAAGGGACCCATCCCTGATCTCAGACAACCCCCATGGTGGGACATAGGGGAGACAATTTGTCTCCCTTTTTCAAGTTTAGTTTTTGAACAACCTAAGGTGAAGTGACCATAAGTCCCTCCATACTTGGATTTTGGAGCTCATATTTTAGCTGAGAGTTTCTATCGTAGTGACTTATCAGCCCACCAAATTTGAGCCCCATATGACACCATTTGGCCTCCAAAGTGGATCCCACTTTCTCACTGTGCAAACATGTTCTACACAACACAACTTGAGCAATGGTTAATTCCAGAATTTTCATTCTTAGCTTATGTTCAATTTTTATGAAATTATTTATGTATTTGGTAGATATCTAATTTATACATCTTCATTAATATTTATACTTCATTTTATCACAGTTTAAGTATTTTACTAGAATTTTTACTTAATTATTTTTTTGTTGCCTCCATTCTATTTTTAGTTGTCATTCATCTTGTTTGTTAAATAAATTCTTGTGTATATACTATTTTGATCTCAAAATTTTATGGTATCTTCATGACTCCCTATGATTATTCACCACAAAATTTGGGCTTAACCCCATGGGCATAGCCCTTGAAATGGGTCCCATAACCCATTGATTTAACACATGACTGTGTAAAATTTCCCATGATCTACAAACTTTTAAAATTCATAACATGGTCTACACCCATCCAATGGGGTTAAAATTTACAGAAAGTTCACTAGGTTATAAACCCAACTCTCTACAAAATTCTAGACCCATTGAACCCTTTTTGATACCCCAAACCCTTAAAAAATAGGCTGTTGGTTTCTTACCCAGAACTAGTACGCTTGAATTTTAATTCAATTAAAGTTTAGGCATATATCCTAATTTTTGGTGTACATCACCCTGTCTTATTATACCTTTTTAGAAATATCTCTCTCTTATCTTTCCAAAGAGATAAATCACACTTGATTATGAGTTTTGTGGAGAGCGATCTATCCGTTTGAGTGTGGACTGTCTAGAATACGCCTGAACTTTAATCCTATTAAAGTTTAGGCGTATCCACACAATAGTTTAGGCATACAAATAGTACATAATCCATGCTCATTATACCCTATTGGAAATATCTCTCTCTTAGCTTTCCAATGAGGCCAACCATGCTCAATTCAAAGTTTTATGGAGAGAGATATGCCTATTTGAGTGCAGATTGTCTAGAGTACTCCTAAATTTTAATCTAATTAAAATCAAGTGTACACACTAAGTTTAGGCATACTTCTTTTTTCAGGAATATAAATAGTATATAACCCCTACTCATAATACCTTGTTGGAAATTTCTCTTTTTCAGTTTTCCAAAAAGACCAACCACACTCGATTCCGAGTTCTATGAAGGGAGATATGTCCATTTTAGTGCAAGTTGTTCAGTGTACGCTTGAATCTCAATACTGTTAAATATCAAGTGTATCTGAAGTTCAGGCGTACTAACCTGAAAACCCTATTTTCCTATCCTTATGTGCCCCATGACATAGAAAGACCTACAGACCCTTGGAAACCCTTAAGGAAAGACTTCAAAACTCCTAGTTTTATTGAAATAACCAAGTGGGGTCCATCTAGGATAGTACGCTTGAACTCATATCACTGTGAAAGATCAAGTGTACTTAACAATTATGTGTATTGATTAGGAAATTCTAATTTCACCCTTTTTGATAAATCAGAAGGTAGGAATGAAGCCATATATGTCCAGAACCACAGAAAACCCTTGTTCTAACTTCCAGAATCCTTGTCTAGCCATTGAACATAGACTAAGTCCAATATCAAGCATTTAAGTGTCAAAAACCTAAGTTTTACCTGGGAGACAATGTTGGTGTCGTGGCTACTATGTCAACATGATCTGGCTGTGTAACCCAACCTAATCATAGCATTTCAATCCTTCATGACTTTTTATAGTCTCCACCTTACCCTAGGGTCATGTCGTATTGGTTGATGACCCAAAGACCCTAGGACTTAGGGCATAACCCAATTAGGTCCCTAAAATACTCACATTGGTATAGCATAGTCATGACCTCCTTTCATTAACGTATTTCAGCAGCGATGAGTACTTTGTAAGTATATAAATACACTAAAATGATCAACACCCAATTCACCCTCACAGTCAGACATACTTGACTACCAAAAATTACACACACAATAAACCCCTAAAACTACATGTAGTTTGATCCCTACGAAACCCTACGAACACTGAACCATATAAGATCGGTATGTAGGCAGTCGGAGACGATGTCTCAGGTGTAATTGCAATGATCACACCATGAGGGTGGTCCAAACCAATAAAAAAACCATATATGTTCATTTTTCGCTTACTAGCACTTGGAAATTGCTAGGTTAGAGGAGCCACCCTAAAAAGGTGGGTAATTGGGGTGCCTAACACCTTTCCCAATTACAACCAAACAGCCGACCCAGATCCCTAAAAGCCAAACTAATTATAGAGTCAACCCTAAGCCTAAAAATGCCTAACCCGGGCCCTAAAAAGCCAGTAACAAGAAAGAAGGCAGGTGTCCAACCCCACCTATAAACACCTGAGTTGATGGCGATTCCAAACCAAAGCCCAGAGGTTGACCCAAGCCGATCGAGCACCAAACCCCTGAAGTGGGGCAGGCAGACTCTCCCGGTATTTCTATGATGCCCATATGTACAAAGTTTTGCACGTGTGGGTTTGTGGCATGGTTTAAGAACTTGGAATCGGAGTCCGAATCAGTCGATCCGAACCGATTTCGAATTGACTCAGCCGATCCGATGAAAAAAAAAAACCTTAAAAAATATTTTAAATTCAAATTTTGAAAAAAGTCAAAAAATTATAAATTCAAAACTGATTCCCAAGTTAGATCGGGCGATCCAAACCCATCCACAGATGGATCGGCTGATTCCCGATTTGGATTGGCTGATCCAAACCCATCCACAGACGGATCGACCAATTCCCGAGTTGGATCAGCCAAGTCAAAACAAAACCGAGTTAACCCTTAAAATTGGATCTGCGGCCAAGTTTTAAAACCATGGTTTGTGGTGCCGAATTCCTATATAAAGTACAAAGTTATGCAAGGGTGGGATTATGGTGCACAATTCATAAAATTTGTGGAAACTTACGCACGTGGGGGCTTGTGGTGCACAACTCCTAAATTTCCTACACATTTATGCACATATTGGCTTGTGGTGCACAACTTTTTAAAAAGGTACAAAGTTACGCACATGTGGGTTGTGGTGTACAGCCCCTATAAATGGTACAAAGTTTTACACGTGGAGGCTTGTGGTGCACAACCCATACAAATAGAACAAAGTTCCACACGTGTGGACTTGTGTTGCACACAACTCCTAAAAACAATACAAAGTAAGGCACATGTAGGTTATGGTGCACAACTCTTAAAATTGGTACAAAGTTCTGCATGTGAGGGCTTGTGGTGCACACCACCTAGAAATAGAATGAAGTTACACACATGTGGACTTGTGGTCCACAACTCCTAAAATTGCTACCAATTTATGCACATGTGGTCTTGTGTTGTACAACTACTTAAAAAGGTACAAAGTTACACGCATGTGGGTTATCATCCACAACTCCTATAAATGGTACGAAGTTCTACATGTGGGGGCTCACAGTTAACAACCCCTATAAATGGAATGAAGTTACGTACATGTGGACTTGTGGAGCACAACTCCTAAATTTGCTAGTAATTTGTGCACATGTGGGATTGTGTTGTACAACTACTAAAAAGTGTACAAAGTTACGCACATATGGTAGTCTACAACTCTTATAAATGGTACGAAGTTCTGTATGTGGGGGCTTATGGTGCATAACCCCAACAAATGGAACGAAGTTACGACGAACGTGTGGAGTTGTGGTGCACATCACCTAAATTTGGTACAAATTCATGCACATGTGGCCTTGTGTTGCACAGCTACTTAAAAAGGTACAAAGTTATGCACATGTGGGTTGTCGTCCACTACTCCTATAAATGGTACGAAATTCTACATGTGGGGGCTTGTGGTGCACAACCTCAACAAATGGAATGAAGTTACCCACGTGTGGACTTGTGGTTAACAACTCCTAAATTTGTTACAAATTTAGGCACATGTGGTCTTGTGTTACACAACTAATTAAAAAGCAACAATGTTACGCACATATGGGTTGTGGTGCACAACTTCTATAAATTGTATGAAGTTCTGCATGTAGTGCCTTATGGGGCACAACCCCTACAAATGGTACGAAATTACATACATCAGGATTTGTGGTGCACAAATCCTAAATTTGCTACAAATTTATGCACTTGTTTACTTGTGGTGCAATACATCAACAAATCTTACGAGTGCATGCGCATGTGAACTTGTCGTGCAGTAGTACTAAAAGTGTTATAAAGTTAGCCATGTGTGGGCTCTTGGTGCCAAATTCCAACATAAAGTAAAAAATATTAAGCTAGGGTGTGATTGTGGTGCACACCTACAAATTATTTAAACTTAAGCATGTCGAGGCTTGTGGTCCCCAACTGCTATTAATGTTACAAAGTTCTGCTTGTGGGGAGCAACACCTAATTGTTAAAAGTTACGCACATGTGGGCTTGTGGTGCACACATCCTAAATTTCCTATGAATGAAGTTACACACGTTTGGACATTTGGTGTGCCAACTCCTAAATTTCCTAAAAATTTAGGCACATGGTGGCTTTTGGGGTACAACTAATTAAAAAGGAACAAAGTTTCGCACATATGGGTTGTGGTGCATAACTCCTCTAAACGGTACAAAATTAAGCAAGTTGGGATTTGTGGTGCACAACTCCCAAAGTTGCGATGAAATTATGCACTTGTTAGCGTGTCGTGCACAACATCAACAAATAGTACGAGGGTATGCACATGAGGACTTGTCGTGCTCTGGTACTAAAAATGGTACAAAGGCAAGTATGGGCTCCTGGTGCCAAATTCCAACATAAAGTACAAATATTACGAAAGGGTTGGATTGTGGTGCACACCTAAAAATTGGCGAAACTTAAGAATGTCGAGGCCTGTGGACCACAACTACTATAAAGGGTACGAAGTTCTGTTTGTGGTGGGCAACACCTAATTGTTGAAATTTATGCACATGTAGGCTTGTGGTGCACACATCCTAAATTTGCGAGGAATTTATGTACATGTGGTTTGTGATGCGCAACTCTTATAAATGGAACTAAGTTCTACTAGTGAGGGCTTGTGCTCCGAAACACCTACAAATTGAATGAAGTTACACACGTTTGGACTTATGGTGCGCACAACTCCTAAATTTCCTAAAAATTTAGGCACATGTTTGCTTCTAGGGCACAACTAATTAAAAAAGAACAAAGTTCTGCACATATGGGTTGTGGTGCACAACTCTTGCAAATGGTATAAAGTTCTGGACGTAGGACCTTGTGGTGCACAACTTCTATAAATGGTATGAAGTTCTACACGTAGGGCCTTGTGGTGCACAACCCCTACAAATGGTACGAAATTAAATACGTCAGGATTTGTGGTGCACAAATCCTAAATTTGCTATGAATTTATGCACTTGTTTACTTGTGGTGCACTACATCAACAAATCTTACGAGTGCATGCGCATGTGGACTTGTCGTGCAGTAGCACTAAAAATGTTATAAAGTTAGCCATGTGTGGGCTCTTGTTGCCAAATTCCAACATAAAGTAAAAATATTAAGCTACGGTGTGATTGTGGTGCACACCTATAAATTGTTTAAACTTAAGCATGTCGAGGCTTGTGGTCCCCAATTGCTATTAATGGTACGAAGTTCTATTTGTGGGGAGCAACACCTAATTGTTGAAAGTTACGCACATGTGGGCTTGTGGAGCACACATCTAAATTTCCTATGAATGAAGTTACGCACGTTTGGACTTTTGGTGTGCCAACTCCTAAATTTCCTAAAAATTTAGGCACATGATGGCTTTTGATGCACAACTAATTAAAAAGGAACAAAGTTTCGCACATATGGGTTGTGGTGCATAACTCCTCTAAATGGTACGAAATTAAGCACGTTGGGATTTGTGGTGCACAACAACAAATGGTACGAGGGTATGCACATGAGGACTTGTCGTGCTCTGATACTAAAAATGGTACAAAGTTAGGCACATGCGGGCTCCTAGTGCCAAATTCCAACATAAAGTACAAATATTACGAAAGGGTTGGATTATGGTGCACACCTAAAAATTGTCGAAACTTAAGAATGTCGAGGCCTGTGGTCCACAACTACTATAAATGGTACGAAGTTTTGTTTGTGGTGGGCAACACCTAATTGTTGAAATTTACGCACACGTAGGCTTGTGGTGCACACATCCTAAATTTGTGACGAATTTATGCGCATGTGGTTTGTGATGCGCAACTCTTATAAATGGAACTAAGTTCTACCAGAGAGGGCTTGTGGTCTGCAACACCTACAAATTGAATGAAGTTACACACGTTTGGACTTATGGCATGCACAACTCCTAAATTTCCTAAAAATTTAGGCACATGTTTGCTTCTGGGGCACAACTAATTAAAAAAGAACAAAGTTCTGCACAAATGGGTTGTGGTGCACAACTCCTGTAAATGGTATGAAGTTTTGCACGTAGGGCCTTGTGGAGCACAACCCGTACAAATGGTAAGAAACTAAACATGTTAAGATTTGTTGGGCGCAAATCCTAAGTTTGCTACGAATTTATGCACTTGTTTGCTTGTGGTCCATTACCATTAACAAATCTTACAACTGCATGCATATTTGTACTTGTCGCGCACTAGTACTAAAAATGGTACAAAGTTAGGCATGTGTTGGCTCCTAGTGCCAAATTCCAACATAACAACAAATATTAGGAAAGGGTGGGATTATGGTGCACTCCTAAAATTTGTCAAAACTTAAGAATGTCGAGGCTTGTGGTCCACAACTCATATAAATGGTACATAGTTCTGCTTGTGGTGAGCAACACTTAATTGTTGAAAGTTACGCACATGTGGGTCTGTGGTGCACACATCCAAAATTTCCTACGAATTTTTTCACATGTGGGTACTGATGCACACCTCATATAAATGGAACAAAATTCTACCTTTAAGGGCTTGTGCTACACAACTCCTACAAAAGGGAATGAAGTTACACCCATTTGGACTTTTCATGTGCCAACTCCTAATTTTCCTAAAATTTTTAGGCACATGATGGCTTTTGGGCCACAACTAATTAAAAAGGAACAAAGTTTTGCACATATGGGCTATGGTGCACAAGTTCTCTAAATGGTTCAATGTTCTGCACGTTGGGCCTCGTGGTGCTCAGCCCATACAAATGTTACGAAATTACCATGTCGGGAATTGTGGTGCACAACTCCTAAAGTTGCAACGAATTTATGCACTTGTTAGCTTGTGGTGCACTACATCAACAAATGGTATAAGGGTATGCACATGGGGGCTTGTCATGAAATAGTACTAAAAATGGTACAAAGTTAGGCACGTGTGGGTTACTGGTACCAAATTCCAACATAAAGTACAAATATTACGAAAGGGTGGGATTGTGGTGCACACCTAAAAATTGTCGAAACTTAAGAATGTCGAGTCTTGTGGCCCACAACTCCTATAAATGGTACGTAGTTCTGTTTGTGGCGAGCAACACCTAATTGTTGAAAGTTACGCATATGTAAGCTTGTGGTGCACATATCCTAAATTTGCGACAAATTTATGCGGATGTGGTTTGTTATGCACAACTCTTATAAATGTAACAAAGTTTTACCTGTGAGGGCTCGTGCTACACAACTCCAACAAATTGAATGAAGTTAACACACGTTGGACTTATGGTGGGTACAACTCCTAAATTTCCTAAAAATTTCGACACACGTTTGCTTTAAGGGCACAACTAAAATTAAAAAGGAACAAAGCTCCGCACATATGGTTTATGGTGCATAACTCCTGTAAATGGTATGAGGTTCTGCACGTAGGGCCTTGTGGTGTACAACCCCTACAAATGGTAGGAAATTACACATGTTGGGATTTGTAGTGCACAAATCCTAAATTTGCTATGAATTTGCACTTGTTTGCTTGTGGTGCACTACATGAACAAATCTTATGAGTGCATGCACATGTCAACTTGTCGTGCACTAGTACTAAAAATGGTACAAAGTTAGGCACGTGTGGGCTCCTAGTGCCAAATTCCAACATAAATAACAAATATTAGGAAAGGGTGGGATTGTGGTGCACCCCTAAAAATTGTCAAAACTTAAGCATGTCGAGGCTTGTGCTCCAACTCATATAAATGCTACAAGGTTCTGGTTGTGGTGAGCAACTCCTACAAATTGAATGAAGTTATGCACGTTTAGACTTTTGGTGTGCCAACTCCTAAATTTCATAAAAATTTAGGCACATGATGGCTTTTGGGGCACAACAAATTAAAAAGGAACAAAGTTTCGCACATATGGGTTGTGGTGCACAACTCCTCTAAATGGTACGAAATTACACATGTCGGGATTTGGGGTGCACAAATCCTAAATTTGCTACGAATTTACGCACTTGTTAGCTTGAGGTGCACTACATCAACAAATGGTACAAGGGTAGGCACATGAGGACTTATCTTGCACTAGTTCTAAAAATGGTACAAAGTTAGGCACCTATGGGCTCTTGGTACCAAATTCCAACATAAAATTCAAATATTACAAATGGGCGGGATTGTGGTCCACACCTAAAAATTGTTGAAACTTAAGAATGTCAAGGTTTGTGGTCGACAACTCCTATAAATGGTACGAACTTCTGCATGTGGTCAGTTACACCTAATTGTTGAAAGTTATGCACATGTACGCATGTGGATGCACAAATCGCACATGTGGTTTGTGATGCACTACTCCTATAAATGGAACAAAGTTTTAGCTGTGAGGGCTTGTGCTACACAACCCCTACAAATGGATTGAAGTTACACATGTTTGGACTTATTGCGTGCACAACTCCTAAATATCCTGAAAATTTAGGCACATGTTTGCTTTTGGGGCACAACTATTAAAGAGGAACAAAGTTCCGCACATATGGGTTACAGTGCACAACTCCTATAAATGGTATGATGTTCAGCACATAGGGCCTTGTGGTGCACCGCCCATACAAATGGTACGACATTACACACATCGGGATTTGTGGTGCACAACTCCTTAAGTTGTGACGAATTCATGCACTTGTTAGCTTGTGGTGCACTACATCAACAAATGGTACGAGGGTATGCACATGGGGACTTGTCGTGCACTAGTACTTAAAATTATACAAAGTTAGTCATGTGTGGGCCCTTGGTGCCAAATTCAAACATCAAGTTCATATATTACGAAAGGGTGGGATTGTGGTGCACACCTAAAGATTTTCAAAACTAAAGAATGTCGAGGCTTATGGTCCACAACTCCTATAAACGGTACGAAGTTCTGTTTGTGGTGAGCAACACCTAGTCGTTGAAAGTTACGCACATGTAGGCTCTTTGGTACATACATCCTCAATTTGCGATGAATTTTTGCACATGTGGTTTGTGATGCACAACTCCTATAAATGGAACAAAGCTCTACCTGTGAGGGCTTGTGCTCCACAACTCCTACAAATTGAATGAAGTTCCACACGTTTGGACTTACAACGTGCACAATTCCTAAATTTCCTAAAAATTTAGGCACATGTTTGCTTGTGGGGCACAACTAATTAATAAGGAACAAAGCTCTGCACATATGGGTTGTGGTGCACAACTCCTGTAAATGGTATGAAGTTCTACTCGTTGGGCCTTGTGGTGCACAGCCCCTACAAATGGTATGAAATTACACAGGTCAGGATTTGTGGTGCACAAATAATAAATTTACTACGAATTTATGCACTTGTTCGCTTGTGGTCCATTACATCAACAAATCTTACAAGTGCATGCACATGTGGACGTGTCATGCACTAGTACTGAAAATGGTACAAAGTTAGGCATGTGTGGGCTCCTAGGGCCAAATTCCAACATAAAGCACAAATACTAGGAAAGGGTGGGATTGTGGTGCACACCTAAACATTGTCAAAACTTAAGCATGTCGAGGCTTGTGCTCCACATCTCATATAAATGCTATGAAGTTCTGCTTGTGGTGAGCAACACCTAATTGTTGAAAGTTATGCTCATGTAGACTTGTGGTGCACACATCCAAAATTTCCAACGAATTTATGCACATGTGGGTTGTGATGTACAACTCCTATAAATGGAAGAAAGTTCTAGCTCTGAGGGCTTGTGCTACACAACTCCTACAAATGGAATGAAGTTACACCCGTTTAGACTTTTTGTGTGCCAAGTCCAAAATTTCCTACAAATTTAGGCACATGATGGCTTTGGGGGACAACTAATTAAAAAGGAACAAAGTTACGCACATATGGGTTGTGGTGCACAACTTCTATGAATGGTATGAAGTTCTGCACGTAGGGCGCTGTGGTGCACAACCCCTACAAATGGTACAAAATTACATATGTCGGGATTTATGGTGCACAAATCCTAAATTTGCTACAAATTTACGCACTTGTTTGCTTGTGGTGCACTACATCAACAAATCTTATGAGTGCACGCGCATGTGGACTTGTCGTGCAGTAGTACTAAAAATGGTACAAGCACGTGTGGGCTCCTTGTGCCAAATTGTAACATAAAGTACAAATATTACGAAAGGGTGGGATTGTGGTGCACGCCTAAAAATTGTTGAAACTTAAGAATGTCAAGGCTTGTGGTTAACAACTCCTATAAATGGTACGTAGTTCTGTTTGTGGTGAGCAACACCTAATTATTGAAAGTTACGCACATGTAGGCTTGTGGTGCACACATCCTAAATTTGCAAAGAATTTATGCAAATATGGTTTGTGATGGACAACTTGTTAGAAAAGGTGTCCTGATAAAGCCATCATAGATACTTTTTATGTTATTTTATTTGTTTGACATTTATAATAAAATATTTTAGTTCATCATCACAT
>JAOXJP010079875.1:0-15018 GCA_025762735.1 Platanus orientalis
AAAGTAAATCACTAAGGCCAAATGAAATTATTCAAAAAAAAAAAAAAAAAAAACTAAGACCAAATGTAAAAAATGGACAGATAATTTGTCACATTACTATATCTGCTGATTTATTCATAGATTCAAAAATTTCCATATTATCCTTTGTTAAAAAAATACTAGAACGTGTTTGGAAAAAAAACCGTTTATATAAACAATTAAAAACAAAACCTATTTATATGTTATCACATTTTAAAAACACCATCCATCAAAAAATAAAATAAGGTTGGCTTCAGTTGGGACAAGTCACTAAAAACCCCAACCAAAAATAAAATTAAAAAAAAAAAACTAAGCCAATTTCAAAACCACTTAAATGACTTGATGAAAACCTTGAAATGACTTGCTACCTACTGAAATATAAGCATTGGACAAACAACCTAAGCCAACTTCAAAACTGATATAAAACTGGTATATATATAAAGTCATTTATAAATATATTTATGCTGCTTTTTTTTTTTTATAAAACATCATAAATATAAGAAAATAAACTTACATGACCTTCAATCAGCCCGATCACAGCCCAAGTTTAAGCTCATGCTTAAAATTGCAACCCCCCAATCAGGCCTTGGCTAGGGCTAGATTGCAAGTCAACTCTCTGGCTATGCCAGGCTGATTTGGTGTCCAGGGCACCAGGGGATGTCATATGAAATAAAATGGGTGGATGATGCATTTTTTTAAATATAGACTATGCATTTTATTCCATATGACGTCCCCTGGTATCTGAGACACAACAACAACGTTGACTTCATCTATGGGAGAACAACTTAAAAAAAAAACTAAAGTTCTCTTAATATATTATTTAAATTTTTTAAATGTATTTCATTTATTATCTTATTAGTTTTCTATTTATTAAAAATTTCTAACCCACATTTATATGTATAAAAAATGCATTATAAACCACATTGTCCATGCGAATTCACACATGTTCACAACTAGTAGAATACTAATCTCAACCCATGTACTAATAAAAATAACCATAAGTATCCAAATCATGTCAGAAAAATGGCCAACTAACTGACCACATAACATATGTCTCCTCGCATAAAAACATGTTAACTAATTCCCTGTATGAACAGAATCTTGTCTCATACATGAAAGTGCTGGAAAATAAGACTAGACATAAAGAAAGTAAAAAAGATGCTCCTCTCATCCTAAAGAGTCAGCTCGGGCCAAATTTGTAAGGAAGGATACTATAAAGTGACACCTGAAATGGTGGTAAAAACGTGGGTAAGTTATAAAGCCCATAAGAGAACATACCTAATGTCCCATGGAATAAATTGAATCTACACGAGTATAATCGATACTAAATCAGAATACTACAACATATATAAGATTTAATCTATCTATAGTCATGATAAATATTTAGTAAAGGTGTCAGAAGTACAAAAGCTAAATCAACAGAAGCTCATAACTGAAACAAATATTGTGTAGCTCATAAGGAAAGTGCATATGCAATGTAATGTTCGCTACAAAATACTCCTACATAAATAGATCTCAGCACCTTCTAAATGAGCTGCCTTAGCTAATAGATATAAAAACAGATGCATGCTCATGGAAGCTTAATGTAGCTCTTTAACTCACATAACCCATGAAAGGTTTCGGTAAAATGCACATTGGATCAAAACAATTCAACTCATGTAGGGTTCCTAAACCAAATCTTGTCAAAACACCTCGTATTAAATCCAATGAATTAGCATACATAGGGCCTTTGACAAAAATAAAATCATACGACCCATATAGAGTCTTCAATAAAACTGAAATATCATATGACTCATTTAGAGTCCTCGTCAAAACTGAAATCATGAATAGAATGGTAGGCAACTGGTGTCGTCTTCTCCTATTAATGCCACCTCGTGATTGAGTCTATAAATGAGGTCGTAAGACCAATGTAGCCTACAAAAATACCCCATGACGTCAAGGGTTAGCTTGCAAAAATCCCCCTGGACATCAAGAGTTGGTGGGCAACTAGTGTCATCTTCACCTATTAATGTCACCTGGTGATTGAGTCCAAAAATGGGGTCATAAGATCAATGTAGCTCGCAAAATCCTCTAGGGCGTTAAGGGTTAGCCGGTAAAAATCCCCTAGGGCATCAAGGGTTGGTGGATAACTTGTGCTATCTTCACCCATTAATGTCACCTGGTGATTAGGTCCAGAAATGGGGTTATAAGACCAATGTAGCTCTCAAAAAATCCCATAGGGTGTTAAGGGTTAACCCACAAAAATCCCCCAAGACATCAATGGTTGGTGGATAACTAATGTCGTCTTTACTTATTAATGTCACTCGGTGATTGGGTCCATAAATGGGTCAATAGATCAATATAGCCCGCAAAAATCCCACAAGGCGTCAAGGTTTAGCCCGTAAAAATCCCAAGGCATCAAGGGTTAGCTCGTAAAAATCCTCCAAGGCATCAAAGGTTGGTGGGTAACTAGTGTCGTCTTTACCTATTAATGTCACCCGGTGATTAAGTCCCAAAACAAAATCCTTGGATACGAAACAGTACTTTGAAATCCATGCATATATAGAATAATATATAACTACATAAGAGTATAGTGCAAAATATGTCTATATAGGAAAATCTCTAAATAGGACCATGCAAAGCCCATGCTTAAAACCAATGGAAAATAATAGCTCATACTCACGCTAAAACCAAATACCCAAAAATTCTTTTTTTAACTTCCAAAAACCAACAATAGCATAAAAGTCCTAAACAAGTCATGTGAATGCAATAATACTAATATGGATCTTATCAGATTAAATGTAAGTGGATACAATCAAGTGAGAGACATAATGATAGCATTTATGGTTAATTAACATATGAAGTAGATTAAGCAACAACTTGGAGCTAATAGATTTAAGAAGAAACCACCAATTAGTAATAACAATATAAATAAAAATTTCAAGTATAGGGAAATCAATGCAACATCAAGCATAAAGAGTAGTATTCATTTTTCCCTTTTAGAATTTCATAAGATCCAACCACATTACAATTAATTATAAAGAGAAGCTTATGATTCCAATGAATTTATAGTGGTAGAGCAAGGAAATGAGTAAATCTTACTTAAAACATGCCAAAATATGAATAGGTTTAGTGATACCCATATAGAATTCAGAATTCCCAACAAACACATACTTTTACCAAAGAAAAATGGAAAAAATCATTCCATGAAATTATTAGAATCATCAAACATACATAAATCTAGCAAAAAGTGATGAAGGATTGTTCTCTCACCCAAAATAGCCATTAAAAATGGAGAAAAGTGCATAAAAATAGAAGAGTAGCATAATCAACTTAGGAAATCACTAATTCTCCATGAATTTTGTACTTGGAATGAAGTAAACTCACTTAACTTTAAGGATAAAACAATGACAATGTGGAGAGACTGACATCTCATCCAAACTAATGATTACAAATGAATAAATGAGCAAAAAGCCAAATGAGTAGCTCATCATGTATGAAAATTCACTAAATCTCATAAAATTAACAATCAAGTGATGAAAACTTTTCAATCCTCATACATGTAACAATAAAGTGATAGAGAAATCAAAATACAAATCAAAAGAAAGAATAACCATAAAAAAGATAGTAAGAGAACAAAGGAGTAGCACACAATGTATGGACACTCACAAAAATCTCATAGCTTTGATAATCAAGGGACGAAATCTTGTAAAATTTTAAAGACTTTACAATTAAATGATATAAAAATCAAAATACTAATCAAAACGAGGAATAACCATGAAGAAATCAGTAGAAGAACAAAGGAGTAGCACATCATATATGAACACTCACCAAATCTCAACCTATTTTCTTGTTTAAGCTCTAAGATCCTCCAAAACTTCATTTTCCTTACCTCTATCATTTGTAAAATGATGTAGAATTAGTGTAAATTAGATAAAACATGAAGATCTAGGAAGATATGAGCTAACCTTGAAGATTTTCAGAGTTGGAAGTGAAACTTATCCAATTGGGGGTGAATCTCCCTCTCTTAGCTCAAAAACTTTCCTAATCTCTCTAAGCCTTTCCTTATTAGTCTTAATGAGATTAAATGACCTAAATGAAATATAAATTAGTTTTAAGTCATCCTATGTGAGATCCCACATGTGTGGAGGTCCAATGGTTGAAGGCCACGTCAAAATAAGGCCAAAATATGTAATTTTCGCACTTTTAGCATTTTTTCCTAGGCTCTGATCGATCAACCCATTGGGGATCGATTAGAGGGTGACCATAGGGAGATGCACCATGTTGCATGATCGATCATGAGATGCATCATGTTCATGATCCATCATGCATGGTTCCTGGGTTTTTGAATTTTTCAACTCTGATACTTTGTAGTGAAACGGGTATAACTTTCTATAAGGAACTCTTTTTTAGTAGCTGTTTGTTGTGTGGAAAACTATACTTTAAGATCTTTCTAGGGGTATATTTCTTGTACCTTAATTTACTCAGAATTGGTATTGGTGAGTCCAAAAAGTTATTTTAAATACACAATCAGGATAACTTTCGAACTTGAAAGGTCCGAGTTCAAGTTTGGGCTCTACACTTCTAAATCGGTCTATAGGATTCTTAAACCATTTTATAGTCCTTCTAAAACATGTGAAAAGTCAATTTTATCCTTATATATTAAAGTACAATTTTACCCTTTAAGTGCAACATGTAATGTTATAGCTATACAGTTGTTGTAACCAATTTTAGTTCTTTATCTACCATGTCACTAGCTTTATGTACCTTGTGTTGTCCCACGTCTTAAAGCCTTCCATCATGGCACCTCAACAGTCTTCCTCTTGCCACGTGTCACAATCCTAGCAATCTGATTAAACAATAAGGATTTTGGTGATAATAGATATACCTCATAAGAATAACCCTAAGGATCTCCCAAGAATCGAGAAATATCTTAAGGGTATTTACATCAATACACAAAAGAGAATGCTATGTGTTTTGGTAATTAGATTGAGCTTGTGTATCTACAATGACCAAGATACCCTATAGTTGTTGTTTCTAATCTTAGAATTAGGCAAGAGATAATTCCTATGTAGAGCATTGTAGAGGATTCTAACTCAAAGAAGATATGTACAAGGTCAAGGAGATCATGGTGTTAACTTATGAACTTCCAAAAATTACTTAGTTTCTTATTAATATATCTTATATTTATGAAAAAGTAGCGTTTCATGAATCTATGTAATTAAGGCAAGGGCCTCCACTTTGTTGGAGTCACCAATTTCACTAGGTTCATAGTAGACATAGATAATAGTCTTGTTGGTATCTTTAAATAGACACAACAAATGATGCAAGAAACAATTCCAACATATCTACTTTGTTTGGCAATTGTCCCATTGAATGGTAATGACTTGCAATGGTAACATCCATTGATCTTGTTAATTAATAAGAAAAGTGTCAACACAACAAAAATGCTAGAGTGTTACCCTCCAGTATCTGCTTAACCGGCTCCAATCCCCTCTATATATAATTCTCCAACATTCCACAGGCCAAATTTCCTATAATTTTAACTAGTATCTCTAAGTGGAGGTTGTCGATATCCACTAAAACAACAGTCTTAAATCTAAAGAGGATTCGTAGATCATAATTAATGAAACTAGAAGTAGTTAGACACTCAACTCTGCTAGTTAAACTGACCTCTATTAAATTTCTTAGGCTTAAAAAATATAATTAATCCATAAAGCTTGTTAAACATGAGAAAAACTATCAACAATCCTAATTAATGCAAACTATAAACAAACAAGGAGACTAAAAGAAAAAAATGAACTTAACATGCTTGAAAGTTGAAATAAAATTCACAAGTAGTTACAAAAAACTTTAAAAAAGCAAGATAAAAAATATAAACTTATAGATGCAAGAAAAAAAATGAACTAACACAAATCCAAAAGTAATCTAGGATCAATGAAGAGGATTAAAGAAGTAAACTAATCATTATGAATTGCCACAAATGATAAAAGAACATCATGAAAGTCAACTAAATCGAATTAGCAACAATTAGAAAAATTTACAAGACATAAACCTTCTATAGCCCTACACAAAATTTGAAAGCAAAACTATATACAATGCAACGGTTCCAAATTGAAAAGGAAAACTTAAGAGAAATTCTAAAAACCATATGAAATCAAATCAAGTACTTTGGAAGTAAGCATGCTACTAATTGCGGACAAGAGCAAACTAAACACTAACAAATAAAATTAAGATGCAAACCTAATTGCATGTATCTAATGCATCAAGAACATGCTATCAAATAAATAAATAAATTATACATAATTAATTGAAAACTAATCAACAAAAATATGTGAAAGAATGGATCGAATTAATTAGCAGTAGAAAGTGAAAAATTGAAAATTCAATGTTTTAGCATAATACACTAGCAATATATAGTGGATTGAATCAAACTGATAGAAAAACAATGTTATCATAGAAAAATAATAATAGAAAACAAGAAGTAAAGATAGAGAATTCAAAATCTAAGACCTATACTTAGGTATTGAGGAAAAAAATTGAAATTACAGCACCTACCTGAACCCAACATAAAAAAAATTATTCGGAATGGGGTCAACACATTCTTGTGGTTTGACAAATGACACTCAGAGGGAGTTCTAATAAAAACTTTGGGGAAATGATAAAATATGATGTGGGGAGGGTAAGAGAAGCTAAGGTGGCTAAAATAATGCAACATGGAGATTGACACATTGACTCAATAACAAGGAGATTGGTAACATCTACCTTATTAATCCAAGCTTGAAATCAACTAGCTGAGTTTGAAAGAAGGCACTGTTCAGTGCATGATTAAACTATTTGGACTCTGACTTAGAATGAGAAGTTTTCATTGAAATCAACTTGGGATACCTTAAGAAGTAAACATGACCTATTTAATTGAATGATGTTGTTTGGTACCCTAACGTTATCCCAAAGCATAGCTTTTTCACTTGCTTCTTTTGGAACATTAGGAAAACGTCCAACACTTGTTTTTCAATATCAATTTACACAAGAGATTTGGTAAACAATTGTGAGAATGCTAAGCCCAAGGAATAGACAAATCAAGAAGTGGCCAGGGGAATTGAAATGGATCCAAAAGACATGCAAGGGTTGTACGGTAATATACATCTTGGGTAAGCTTGCTTTTAACTGTACATTATATTAGAGTTGGAGATAAATGAATTTGAGGAAATTCTCCAATTCCAATCGAACTGTCCAACAAACAATCAAAGAAACAATATTTGAGACAAAGGTTGGAACTTAGTTATTGAAGATGTTTAGGTTAAGCCACAAGTCTATCATTACAAATACCCTCCTACTGGTTACATAATACTTTCCACAATTGGTTCAGTCACACCTACTAGATTGGGTTATGATAGATTGTTGAGGAATGAGGGAGGTCATCCAATATATGGGAACTACTAACAACTCGAATGTGCTTTGGGTGGAATTATATGCAAATTTGAGAGACCTTAAAATTGCAAACATAAAGGGAAGTCACAAAGTGTAGGTTGTAACTTATTCGAAGATCACATCCAAAGTCCTTCAAAATACACGGGAGTGCCCTTAGTGTGATCTATGCCTCAAGAGTTGAAGAAATGGGGAGATTTGAAGATGTATTGATCAAACATACATGAAGGGAGGTAAACCAGCCAGTTGACATGCTTGCAAAGATGGCCACCTCACCATTATGAATCATTATGGAACCCAATGCGTTTACAACATCATTGAGGTCCCTTATTTTTAATGACTTGAACCAACGTAATCATACATAGATGTAAATTCTTATTTATTTTAATGAAATTCACTCAATTACTTATCAAAAAAATCTAAGGCTTAAAAAACCCATTAAAAAGTAAGCCAAAGCAAAAATAAATAAACAAACAAAATAAGTAAATGAATAAAACAAAAGAAGAAACTAATGACTAAGCAAAATGATATCAATTTCTATTAAATTAAAAGAAAAAATAAAGTAAACTTAAATATGTTGAAAATAGTCCAAAACACCATTGTCCAAACTAAAGACATAATATAACATAGTTATGAGAGAATAGTACCAATTGGAGAACATAGAAGACAAAACTATTAACTTACTAAGAGCTTTTAAATATAATGAATAAATTGGAAAAAATTATAAAGAATCTAGAAAATTAAGATTTCTCATAGTTATAAAAACTTATTTTTTTATTCAAATTCAAAGGTTTTGAAACTTTAAAATGGATTTGAAAGTTTAGGAGACTTTAGAATCAAAATAAAATGTGCAAATAATTTAGAAAAATCAGAACTCATGCACAATCGATCAATTATTCTACAATTACAACTAGTCTGGATTTTTTAAGGGCTTCAATAAAGAATCTAAGCTCGACACAACGAAATGCTCATAACTTTCTTGTCTAACATTGGATTTCCAATAATGGGCTTGTTGGAAAGCTTATTAGAAACTATTTCCAATAATTTATAATTTTCTCTAATCAAAATTTTAAGGTCTTAAAATTATGATTAGTCATGAAAATGATGTAAGTCTAGAGACTATAACTTTCTTTTTGGTCCATGATTTTAAGAACAAGAGCAAATTAGTACGATTTTGGAAGGTATTTAAATCCTCTTCATAACATCTCATGTAAAAATGATGTTTCTTGAAAGAGTGTTGTCCAGTTTTAATGTAACAAGTTTATATAAATGTAACTTTGGATCAAAAGTTTGATTTTATTTGGAAAACACACATAGCTAATAAAACTTGGTTATTTTTTATATCTTGAAAGATGGGTAGCTATTGGATTCCTAATTCGTGGGTCTAGGTCTATATATGATTTATTCTGCATTATAAGAAACACCTTCATTTGTCACTTGGGAGTGCACAGGCCAAAAACTAGGCCAGAGTATAACAAAATAGCGTCTAGAGCTTGAAAGGGAGGGGGCCAAGAAATTAGAAGGGGATTTTGCTTTGAAGAAAAGACTGAAGAAAAGGCACAACTGGGGTCAAGAACATAGAGGCTGTGTTTGATAACACCTCCAAAGACTGATTCTTGGATTCTCAGCCCAAAAAAAATATAAAAGAGTCAAAAATGTCGTTTGGTAATGTCAGATTCTTTCCATGGATTTCATTCTCAAAATCTATTTTGGATTCACTTTTTGGGAGCTATAAAAAGTAGCTTCGCCGAATCCAACTGCTATTATTATTGTTAATTTTTTTTATTGATTTTATTATTTCATCTTCATCAATATTTCTATTTTTTTTTTCAAACCAAACGTGTTTCTGATTCTGGAATTAACACTAGAGAATCCATAATTAGGATTTTAGAGCTAAATCCATGGAGTGTTACCAAATGCAACCAAAGTCTCTTGTCTATATTAGATTCTTAAATGGAAACATCAATTCGAAAGCTTAGGAAGGGAAGTGGCTTCTACAAATTCAGCATCTCTAAGATGAAAGTGAAGATCCCAAGATACACCATGGGGTGACGAAATAAGGACATCAAAGAGGTTAGCCCTCTCACCCTATGCTTTCCAATCAGGATACCACACATGTCCAAACAATGGGTATTTTGGTCAATAAAAGAGGCATTTCTAGTCATTACACCTATTTATTGACCACGATACCCATTGTCATGGATACTCTCTTTATCATTGACCACCTATTTATTGACCACAATACCTTTTGTATGGTGAAATCCAATTTGATATGTTGGGAGGAGTTTGGGTTCTTCAGGGGCACTCATGATCCTCTGTGGTGGAAACCCGTAGCTATATGCATTTTAGGCACATTGATTTTGATTAGGGCAAGTGTTTCAATATTTTTACCCCTATCATGTCAGCCCGTGCATATAGCTATAGGCTTCTACTATGGGTTTCACTATAGAGGATCAGGGCTCCCTGGGTGGATTTAAATATTCTCCAATTTAACTGGAGTGGTATCACGACCATACCAATCTAAACATATGCCAATCAAATTGTACTTTGATAAATACGCATGTACCAATCTATTGTGTGTTTATTATAACACCCTCCTTTATCCCCTTTGTGTATTTATTGAGGCACCATTTTGTCAGATGGATATATTTAGGGCTGTCGATTGGGTTAGCCTGACCCCGAACTTGGCCCGAACACAGCCTGTTTTAAAACAATGGGCTTTGGGCGGCCCAAATTAAAACTATTTTTTTAATTTTTGGGCTGATTTTGGGCCCTTAGTTCCCCTAAATGCATATTATAAGGTCTTTTTTGAATAGTTGACACTTCAACTATTTGATGATAGTAAATTTGTTAAAAATATATGGATCCAAAAAGAATAATAATAATAAAATATAGAACTAATATTTGTTAACTAGTTCAGACTGAGTTGGGCCGGGCTTCAAACTAAACTTGAGCCTACTCAAACTTGGCCCGAATAAACATCGGGCCTAAAAGTTTGGCTTGAACTCAGCCTGACCCAACAAATTTTCAGGTCAGACATGTCGGGCTTCAGGCCAGCTCGGCCCCATTTACAACCTTAGAAATATTGATTGGTACTGACATGATACATCTACAATCACCCCCAACTAGGTTTGAATCATCGAGTGCACGATACTATAGTTTTGAAAATCGAACTCTCAAGTCTGGACCTAGTTTAATGTGAACTGGCCAACTATCTAGTCATTTGTGACCTCAAATCAGACTAGACCAAAAAAACCACATCTAATCAACTGGTTTCCCATATACCACAACATTTTTTACAAGGTGACCAATTAAAAAAAAAAAACACATTTTTACATTGTTTTGAAAGACCTTAGTTATATAAGCAACCCCCCTAAACTCTTTTTCATACTTCCCCTCGAATTTTCTTTTCAAAAACCCCAAATATTAAAAAACCCTAATCTTCAAAGTAGTAATGCCACCCAAAATAGCAAATCACCTTATCTAGAATATCGTAAAATATTAGATTTTATCGACAACAAAAAATGGTAAGAGATATAATTAACCTTGACAAATGTGAATGAATAATCTGCAAAATTATACTTATAGGATTGGTGACATGGTCCTTTATTTTTATTTTTATCATTTTTTTTTATAATACTTTAAAACTTTTATGACTACTCTAATTAATTGTTAGGATATTTTTCATTTTTTTAATTATTTCTAACAAACCAGGATTAAACCGTGCAAATCAAAGGTGAAATCTAATTTAACTAGAACCAATCGACTCACCAATTCGTTACCCAATCCAGTTCTCATAAATATATGTCTCTTGAGGAAGGATTTTGTCTGCCTCCCTTAGGATCACTTAGGTCCGCTGGGTGTCATGGGGCAGACATATCAACACTAAAAGGTGATAAGTGCCCCCCAAAAAGTGTACATCATTTTTTGGCATTGATGTGTCCTCCCCTTAACACCCAGCGGACCTAAGCGTTCCTAAGGGAGGCAGACAAATTCTGTGGGGCTGACGAAGTGTGTCTTAGTAAAGGTTTTGAATGATCTCCAATCTGAATGAACAGGTACCACTTCATTACCAATTAGTGCATGACATGTGGCTTGACAAAGGGTGTTTAAGTCAATACATATGGGTCAAATGAGGGTATTACAATAAATAACTATTTCTATATTTATTAAGAGGACAGATGTTCTGTCCAGGATAGCATGGGGCTGTCCCGCCCATTTTATTCCATTTGAAGCCTCATGGCGTCCTGGAGACCATCCTGGACAGAACATCTCTCCGGATTGATTAATACACCATTTGTCATCGTGAGCTGAGATTGGAGTGGTACCTATCCATTAAGTCTTGAGATGATGTGAACTACTTAGTAAATACATAGAAACTATGAAAAGTGTCTGAAACTTGGTGATGAATGGTACGCTGACACGTGGTGTGTTGGGGGTTAAAAAAGTCCAAAAAGGTCTTCAGTTGAAAATATAGGTGGGGAGCAAAATTCCTATCCAGGATGGTGTTCAGGGCATCAAGTAACTTCATTTGGAATAAAATGGGTGAGAATTTGAAATTCCATCCAACCCCTGCCCATTTTATTCCAAGTGAAGTCACTTGGCCCTGGACACCAAATCTTGGACAGAACATATATTTCGTGTCTAAAGAGAGTAAATTTAATGTCTAGGGGATTTAGTGTCCAGGCACCAGGTGACTTCATTTGGAATAAAATGGGTAGAAATCTGAATTTTCATCCAACCCTGCCCATTTTATTCCAAGTGAAGTCACCTAGCCCCGGACAGAACATCTATTTTGTGTCTCAAGAGAGCAAATTTCATGTCCAGGGGATTTAGGCTGCATTTGATAACTCTCCCAAATTTCATCTCCCAATCCCTGATTCTTGATTATATCAAGAATGCATTCTTTGGAGTGAATTCTAGAATGAGAAACATGTTTGGTTCGGTAGAGGAGAGAAATTGAAAAAAAAAAAATCTTGATGAAAATGTTTAAAGATTATGATAAAGATATAATAGAATGAGTAGGAAAAAAAAACGAGAATCGAAAGTCAAAATCGAAGAAGCTACTTTTTTCAGCTCCCAAATTTGCACTCCCCAACTGATTTTGGAAGTGGAATCCGGAAAGAAGAATGTGAAGTTACCAAATGTCATTTTCACCTATTTTGGAATTTTGGAAACGAAAGCAACGAGAATGCATTCTTGGGAGAGTTACCAAATGCAGCCTTAGTGTCCAAGCTCATTTGGAATTAAATTGGGTGGGAATTTGAAATTTCAGCTAACAACCCCTACCTAATTATTTCAAGTGAAGTCTTAGAGAGTGACTAAAGTTGGAATTGACATCAGAGCTGATACATCAGTGTCAAAAAGTAAAAAACCTCCCCCAAAAAATATATTTCACTTTTTCTGTGCTGATGTACCAGCCCAGATGTCATTCCAACTTTAGCAACTCTCTAAGTTGTCTAACCCAATTCAGCCTCTCTATTTTAAAGGAACAGAAGGGGGGGGAGATCAATTCAATTTTTTGGGGCCCATCGAGCCTGGATTAGGTACCACAACTTTGAGAATGGCTAAAGTTAGAATAACATAAAAATGAAACATCACCGAAGATTGATATCATTCCAACTTTTTGGAGGATGTTTTTAACTTTTTGGCACTGATGTATCAGCCTTGATATCATTCCAACTTTAGTCACTCTCTAACTTGTTCTACCAAATCCTCGGAGTCCTCCATCACTTTGGACGCAGGCCACGAAGCATGTCATGACAAGGCATTAATGGAAGGCAGCAGTTGGTACTCAAGACACTGTATTGTAGTATCAGGGCCTACTTAGTCTTTTGATTCTTCGTCAAACAGACCGATGCAAGTCACTGTGGTCAGTGCCACAAAGGTCCGGACTCTCTTTCACTTTTGAACCATCACCTTCAGTACGTCATGGCTGCCATGAAAACTCTTTTTTTTTTATTTGGTGGAGCTTCCTCGTCTTTAAGCTCTTCATTCATACGTCTTGTCTGAGAATCTGTATTTTCAGCAGTTAACGCTCTCCATAGAAGTTGGCCATTTTTAGCGGAAAAGATTGTATACGGAAATCTGTTTTTCCTGATATATTAGGATGGCATTAGGGGGTGAAAACGTCAGTACTGAAAAGTGATCAGCACCCCCCAAAAAGTGAAAGTCACTTTTAGGGACTGATAATACACCAGGAAAAGCAAATTTCCGTATACAATCCCAACCCTCATCATGTTGAGTATCAATGATCTTGTTTAGAGTTAAAGGTGTAGGACATGGCTTACATGATTCCATGCCTGCCTTTTTTAACAGTTTAGTCACATATTGTTGTTGAGATAGAAACACTCAAAAAGAATTTCTTATAAATTCTAATCCCAGAAAATGCTTTAACTCTGCCCAATGCCTCGTAGCAAAATGCTTGTGAAGAACCGAGAGTAATTGTTGAATGAAATTGTCATTGTTACCTGTTAGGAAAATATCGTCTACATGGACCAACAAGATAGTGATGGAGGTGGAATCATGTCTCACGAATAATGAAATGTCTGGTTGGCACATAGTAAATCCCTGAGTAATGAGGAATTGTGAGAATTTGGAGTATCAAGCCCTTAGAGTTAGGGCTGAGTATAGGCTCGGGCCAACCCGAGCTCGGTCCAAAATTTGGCCTGAACCTTTGTTAGGGCCGGGTTTGAGCTTACCTCAGCCCAGCCCAACACCCGACCCGAGACCTGAACTTATATATAAATAAGTATATTATATGTGTGTGAGTGAAGAAAATGTTATGTGACGAAAAAGTGTCTGTTGTGTATATATTGAATTATAAGCTGACAGGCATTGTGTTGAGGGTTACAAAACATCCAAAAAAGAGTTGAGAAGAAAAAATAGGTGTAAAAATAGACATCAAACTCACACACACACACACACACAGCTAACGTAGTGTTTTTAAAATAAAATAAAAATTTATGGGATTGCATTGTTATCCAACAGTTGTGAGAAATTACTCAAATCTAATGATGAGAAATTATTTGCTACTTGATCAAAGTTCTGAATATTCAGACCTTGAACCGACGGCTGATGATGGCGATTGCTGTGTGAAGGCCGATCTGACGGTAACGCAAGTATTGACGCAACAGTCAAACTTTTAAATTTCCAACTGATTAGACCATTATGCATAAAATGAGAAATCGGATCAAAGCTCAGCAGTGGGACTGATGGATCTTTAAGTTCGTTATTTGAGTTTGCAAAGGGCAATTCATCTTCTCGGAACACAGTATGCCGACTGATGTAGACTCTTCGCTTCCTGTGTCTTTGTCATTGGAGGTGTACCCAAGGAATACACAACGCTTGAATTGTGGTTAGAGTTTGTTGTTCGTGTATGGCCTTATTAACCATGGGAAGCATGCAAGCATGATCATTGGCAGCATCATGATAAGATATTGGTGCCCATTACAATAAGTCTTCCTCATTTATTTATTATTGGTAGCATCATTCTTTACATATATCTATATATCTATATATATATATTCAAGCATGATCATCCTTTGAATTCTTTTGCTTTCATCTTTCTCATAATCTTTAGGACTTGTTGAG
>JAOXJP010079886.1:0-15018 GCA_025762735.1 Platanus orientalis
CCTATCTCATCTCATGAGATCAAATAATTACCCATATAAATAAACAAATTTATGTGATGATAGAATATTAATTATTAATTAATTAATCATGCTTATATTTTATGTGAATGGCTTTGTCAAGACATATATTTTCAACACTTCAACCCCCTGTAGTGCACAATGGGCTGTGGTGCACTAACTCATGCGATGGATCTGCCACTAGGGAGGAGCATGCCGTCCGTGGACAACTCCGTCATCATGTAAAAGTCTATTGGGGCATCCCGATCTCACCCATCGGGAGGTGGAAGGTGTGGGTCACTGGTGACCACCTCTCTGCAAGAGCCATAAGTAGCCTTTTGTCTGCTTTCAGTAATGGAAGACTTAGGAATGGCATAAATCCCAATGCCTTCACCCAATCCTTGGCCTTCTTACACAAACGATCCTATATGCCTAGGACTTCAGTCCAAGACTCGTGCACTTCTACATGATCTTGAGCCTACATGCATAACAAATGATAATTTATTAGCAAGAAAAGGGAAATATAAAACACCAAAAAAACAGAAACAATTTATTTTTTTGGGCTTGACACCTAAATTTTCTCTGATGCCTGAATTTTAAAATTCAAGCATCACGCCTGAAAATTAGGGTAGAGAAAATTTTAGGCATCCAGAGGACCAAATCTTCAAAAATTCTTCCCAAGCAATGTAGAGCAGTCCTAAACAATTCTAAACAAATAATGAATCATGCATGAATAAAAAAATTCCTAATTTTTTTTTACAAAAACCAAAATTCTAGAAGTTTCATTTCAAAAGACACTAGAAAATCACAAATAGTAAAATCAAAATTCTAGAAGTTGCTTTTCAAAAGAATTTGCAAGAACTAATCAAGAACATCAAAAAATTGGATAATGATATCAAAAGAAACAATCAAATGAAAAAAAAAATCAAGGACTTACTATGTTCACAACCGGCTTTTTCTAGTGTCATTTTTCCGTTGATCCACTTCCACTCATTGTCGTTTGATTGAATCAAGAAAAGATTAGAAGGATTTTAGGTTGATCTCCAAGAGTTTCCTAAGTTTTCCTATTGTTCTATTGTTCAAAATCACTAAAAATGACAAAAAAGGCTTGCAGGACCTTTTAAATTTGGTAATTGCTCCTAACACCTGAATTTTAATTGAATTAAAAATTCAGGCGTCAATACATTTTTTTGCAAAAATTTCTTTTAACTCTAAATTTTCTTCTTTAACATACTTTTATGTTTGTTTAATAGGTATAGACCACAGACCCATATGCTTGGAGCCATACTCCACCACCTCCGTGAATTTTGCAAATTTCCTTATTGCTCTTCCGCTCGAAGAGCAAGAAATCTGGGTGAACTAAAGCCGGCTTGGGGCCGCCTTGTCACTACCCCAGATAAACCTGGATTGGCCACTTCTAGAGGCAGCCACTTTTTTGGGATCCAACATTTATGATTTTCCTCTTTGGAGAACATGAGATTTCACTAACCATTGAAGAGTTAGAATTAGTTCTGGGTTGGAAACATTGCCATGACATAAGTGCAGTCTTCCCTATCCATAAACCTAGCTACTTCAAGGACTTCCATTCCACTGTTGGCATCTCGAAGGCTTCCTTACCTAAAGAAGCTTCAAGAGATTATCTACATTGTTCTTTTGATCTTCTTCTAGAAAGAGGTTAGAAGAAAGTTAGGGACTTCACAGATCCATCAAGTTCAGGTCATTCACTCTAGCCATCTTGGAACAGCTTCTATTATCTTGCAATCGTCATTACATTAGCGGTGTCCTTTGCGATGCTCTAGGGCAGCACTTAGGGAAAAAGACCTTAGCTCCTTTGATTATTGCTAAGACCATTGCTAGTCTATCTCACTGCTCCCAACAATGGAGTGATTGACTATATGGCTGCCAGCTTTCTTCAAGCTTGGCTCCGTGAGCACGTGACTACTTTGTCATCATTTCCCACATGTGCCTCTTGCCATTTGACTCTTGTACAGGCTTATGTTAGCACTATATTACTTCTTCCAGCCAAGGCTACGACCACAGATTATCAGGACCTCCTATCTAATGTGCTGCCCAAGCATGTTACTTGGCGGGTCAAGTCGTACAAATCACATTACGCATATCTATTTGCAGGTGGGCACACTTATATGGTCCTCACTGGGCTATATTAGAGCACACTTTACGTACCCGCATAGGTCCTACGTTAGTTCACTCTCCAACAGGATTTGTTCGACTTTCCTACAGTTTATGAAGACATTCATAAGTTGAATTATTAGACACCTTCTCGGACTTGGTCCCACTTGGCTGCACCTTGGACTGACTCACACATTTGGACCACTTGGCATCCACCCTTAGTGTCCACCAATGTTCCAGAGATGTCACCTCAATATGAACGGTGGGTTTACCTTGATTTTCCAATACAACTGGTCACACCTACTTCATCTATTCCTTAGGAAAGAGGATCCATACTGATTCATCTTCTACTTCACACTCCAAGTCCTCTCATACTCACTTGGAGTTCGAGCAAGCTGATGAATGAGCTTAAAATTTGCAAACCTGGTATGCTTTAGAAGCCAAGTCACATCTCCATGCTGAGGCTGAGATCTCGAGAGATTGTTTCTAGCAAAGAAACAATACCTAGTTTGAGTTTATCCACTCGTTGAGGGGTGAACTCAATGATACTAGAGCTTCTCATGCTAATTTGGGAAGTGAAATCCAACGTAGCAACAACATAGCCTACATATAGGCCCACTAGTGGTTGGAATGGGTTCAAGACTTACAAGATTAGATCTTCTCCTTAGGATATGAACCAATGCCATCTCCACCTCCACCACCTAGAGTGCCTGGACTGTAGTTTATATCATATTTTAGCTTTCTTTTTCTAAAGGGTCGATGTACCCTCTTTTGTAACCGCTTGTCGATATATATAGATACAAAGTTTTGTTTCATTTCCCATTTGTACTATGGAAAATAAACTTGAATTCACTCATGTGATCTATACATTTATTAAATTTTTCTGGTTCATAAAAATGAGCAAATAAATCAAAAGAATGAATCTCCTAAAAGAGGATCTTTATAAAACAGTTTTGACGGTCAAGATAGCAACTCTAGAGATGCAGCAACAAAAGAGAAAGACACATCTTAGCAACACAATGGCAGACAAGTCTACATCTCCAACATCTCCAACATCTCCAACATCTCTAACATCTGCAATAGATGTCCCATCTACCACCCCTCCTGAAGGTTCATCAAGAACTATACCCCCTCCTCTAGTCGACTCCAAAAGTTTACTTTAAAAAAGGCACAAAGCTGAACTTGAAAAGATGATGGGAGAATTCATGACCAAACATGGATGGACCTCATCTTCCTCATCACAAACCCCTCCATCTTCATCACAGGCCTAAACTTCTGTACCACTTCATAGTCAAAGTCAAGCCCATTCTTAGGGGTAGACTCAAATCCTCACTTCTATTGAGTTTGAAAAGGTGATGCATGAATTCCTGATCAAACAGGGAGGCCCGATCAACTACTCTCAGGGTCAAGGCCCCCTTTAGAATCTTTATTTGACAATTCTCAAGGGCAAGGTTCTACATTTGGCTAATCTTATAGTTAGGAGCAAACACCCATATACATTATTGCTCCTCCACGCACTACAATCCATGTCCAATCACAAGATCACTTTATTCCAGATTTTGAGGTATAGTATGGGCCATTAGTGATAAGAAGAAAGGGGAAGGAGGTCTCTGTTTTGTCCAAGATTGATGAGACTAACACCAGACTAGCCAAGTTAGCTACAAAGATGGAACTAATGAAGGGTGCATAGTTCCCCCTAGAAATGGACTTTGATGACCTTTACAACTACCTTGGAGGCGATCTACCTAACAAATTCCAAATGCCCAATGTAGAGAAATATGATGGCTCCACTTGTCCATGGATGCACTTACATATGTATTGTAATACCATGTTTTAGTGGGGACACGAAGAGATAATCTTATTGTAGATATTTACCAAAAGTTTGGAGAAAGATGCAAAAAAATGGTTTGCATGCTAGGACAAAAGAAACATCAATACTTGGAGAACCCTGATGTGGTCTTTCATAAGCCATTTCCGTTTCAACTTGGAGACATTGCCCACCAGGGAAGAAGTAGAGGGGATGAGACCCCACACTAATGAGAATATTAGGGACTATATATATAGGTAGAGGCAGAGGACCTCAAACCTGAAACATCCTATGTCCAAAGAGGACATGATATCCACATTTCTAAAAACTCTAGGTCCCACCTACCAGTTGATGCTTCTGATAGCCTCACAGGAAAATTTTACTGAGGTTGTGGATAAGGATACATGTGTGAAATTAGCAATCTGAGAAGGCCTAGTCCAGGATGCACCTCATGCCTCTGCTAGTACCACTAGATCAATGCCAAAGAAGGCTACCATCATCAAACTGGAAGTCAATACAATATAGGCCATAGAAGTTCTTCAACCAGTCCAAAATAATGGTTATGTTCAACCACAAGAAGCACCCATTTTTCCTAAGATAACGTATGTACTACCAGAAATATAGCAAGGTTTATAGCAATGATACCCAGGTATGCTCGAAGAAGAGAAGAAAAGAAGAAAGTTCACTTAGCTTCCTTACCCCTACAAGTATTTAATGGAGGACCTCATCAAGAAGAGGTTACTACAGCTTTTGGAGCCAAGACCTCCCCCATTCCCTCTGCCATTCAAGTATAACACTATCGAATATTGCGAGTATCATTAATCACTTGGGCATTCTCTAGATAAATGCTTCAAACTGAAGCATGATATTTAAGATTTGATCAAGGAGGGAAAAGAGTCATTTGACCTTGCACCTACCAACACCCCAACCAATTCTAACATCATCTAGAACCCACTCTCAACTCACCAACCAGAAAAGGGGTCAATATGATAGGTCTTAACAGTACCGAGTTCAACCCTACAAGTTTCATTACCAAGATTGAAGAACCCAAGAAAGTTATTTTCTTGCCAGACATCAATCAAGTGTTCACTTTGAGTGAATACACTCCTATGCCCATTCCCTCCCTAGAGTATGAACACTTACTTTTCTATATGTGAGATACCCCACCAAGTAGCCTTGTCACAGTTCTCTCCCTGATACTGAAATGACCATCGCGGACGAAGGCTCTGCAAGTTATGACCCATTCTCATCCCTTCATTTCATCCCTCCACCACCATATCTCCAACTTTTCGACTTCCTACCATATCATTATAAAGTCACCAACATCCCATCACCACCAAGAATCCATTACTTGCTAAGAAAAGTCCCACTAAGCTATTTGGTAGGGGAAACATTTGAGCTGGAACTAACAGAAGAAGACTTGAAGGAACTCACTGCCTTCATTACTCAGTCGGGAAAAGTGTCTAAGCTTGTCACTTATCTACACCCAGATGGAAAAGGGAAAGAGAAGCTTGATGAAGAGGATAGTAAAATAGTAGTACATAAGAAAGTTAGAGAAGAAGAAGAAGAGAGAAAAGAGAACAAGATCTTTGAGGTGGCAATTCAAAAGTCTCACCTGTTCCTGATTGAATAGTTGTCTATGATGCCAGCTCAGATTTCTATACTGGGTATTTTGTTAACATCAGAGCCACACAAAGAAAGTTTTCTTGACATATTTAGAAGGTCTTTTGTTGATGTGTCAATCACTTTAGACAAATTAGAGAACATGGTGGGGTGTGTATCTATACCACGTGTGATCACTTTTTCGTAAGAAGAAATCCCTGAGGGAGACACTATACACAATAGAGCAATTTATGTCACCACTCATCACTCAAATATGTGCATTCCCTTAATATTGGTGGACAATGGTTCTGCTTTAAACATCTGCACCAGGGATACCTTGGACACTTTAGGAATCCCTGTCAAGAATGTGAGACTTAACCCATGTGATATTAGGGCTTTCGAAAACTCTGTCGTTAGTTGTGGCCAAGGAGAAGTGAATATTCCTCTAATGATAGAAGGGAGAATATTCCATGTTCAATTCTAAGTACTGAACATACCATCCTCTTTCACAATGTTGTTAGGAAAACTATGGACCCACTAGGCTGGCGCTGTCCCCTTATCGCTACATCAGAAAGTCAAGTTCATAGTCGATGACGAGGATGTCACCATCTTAACTGACTCAGATGTGATTATCATGATAGGGCAGAAAGTGCTTGGTGTAAGAAACTTGCAAGCCCCTAAGACCTACATCTCTTACCAATTTGAGGTGGTAAGCACCAAGAAAGAGGCAACGAAATTGAAAAGGAAGGTTGAGGTCTTCTTTCCAAAGTTTCGAATGATGGTAACGATGAAGTTCAATCTAGACAAAGGGTTGGGTAAGTTCTCACAGGGTAGGAAAGACCCAGCCAAGGTAGTTAGAGCGTCGTACAAATCGGGTGTCGGGTTCAAACCATTATTGAAGGGCTCCAGTGGGGCAAAAAGAAGAGGCGGGTCAGCCTCAAGGTTCCAAGAAACTTTGCCTTGATCTCTGAGCTACCCCCGTCTCCTCTAAGAACAGCATCACCTTGCCAAGTGACCACAAACTTTGATTCCCCCATCAACACCACCAAATGTCAGCATAGAAAGTGCATATTCAAAACCCATTATCATTCCTCCTCCATCAAATGTCAATGATCCTCTAGTCTATCCTCTTGAGGTTAAAATCATCTCTCGTTCCCCTCCATTGGCGGAATTGTTTAAACATCTCCCACATTTCAACTTTTTGTCATCCATCCTTGAGGTCGGGGAATGTTCAAACCCTAATACCTCATAACATAGGGAGGACAATATGTCTCCTTTGAGTCTAATCTCCCTACCTGGCAATGTCAGGGGAGTGTTACAATTAGTAATTGCTAGCGGAGAACTAGATTTAAATGAGGTTGACCTTAACTAGGTCAACATAACAGTCGCATAAGCCCCAGTTGATGCTTCCGAGCATATCAGGATTGCCAATGGAGTCACACTCGGAGGTCAACTTGGTGGATGATTGAGTTTGAATGCTGCCAGAGAAACAATATTCCTGTTCTAGTTTCCCTTTTCCTTTTTTTTTTTTTTATTTTTTAAACTCCGTAATAAAAACTACGTATGACTTTATCCCAACTAACACATGATGTCAAGCATTCGACCAATGCAAATGTAGCGGGTACGGTAGGCAACCTGAGACAACTATAGGTGTAGTCACTTTTTGGAAAAAATCAATTTTTTTTTTCGCTTTAGCACTCGATCTTGTAAACAAGAACTGTATGTTGCTTGATCCTGATAGACCAATGTTTTTATCATATGACCAATGCAAAAAGTCAGGTATGTAGGCAACCTCAGACATCACTTCAGGTTCAGCTACTTTACTTTTTAAAAAATAAAAACATTAATCATCCCTTGAGACCAGAACTCCGTGCAACTTGATTCCAGCTAACCAATTATTCTTGGCATTTGATTAATGCTAACATATCGGATACATAGGTAGCTTGGGGCTTGACCCTAAGACTAGTTACTTTTTGGGTATTAATACCCTTTCCATTTAAGCTTTATACTAAAAAACATTTCTTCAAATTAAACAAGAAAAACTTGAATGCAATGATGAGAAGCTAATGCCATGAGAGGTTATTGATGCTTTCAAATGTTAAGAGAACCGAAATCTTCTCATGGTGAATAGCATCCAAGAGATAAATCTCGGGTCTAAAACCTCCCCCAAAATTGTTAAAATGGGGACCCCTAGTACTTTAGATCCGGGACATGTCCTGGTATGTTTATTCTAAGAGTACATTGACATTTTTGCATGGACCTATGTAGACATGCTCAGATTGGACATAAACCTTGTTACCCATGAGTTACCCATTGACTGAAGTATCCACTCCATCAAACAAAATCTTAGGTGTCTTCGACTAGAATGGTCCCTTGTATTTAAAGAAGATATATAGAAACAACTTGATGCTAGCATTATGGTTGGCATTTTATTTTTTTGAGGAAAATAATGTTCTATCTAGGATTTGGTGTCCAAAACACCAAGGGACTTCACATAAAATAAAATGGGTGGGACTTTGATGAAATTTCAAATTCTTGCCCATTTATTTTATTCCATACAACCGTCTCCTGGTGTCCTGAACATGACATTTGTCCTTTTTTTATTTATACTTTTGAAACTTCATTGATTTGCATTAAGAGGGAAGAGCCCCACCACATGGTGAGGCACAGGAACAAGAAATAATTGCTTAATTCAATGTGTCCTTAATGGATGGACGATCTATCACAACATCCTTCCATAACTCTCAGAGAGGGAGGTCGTGTAGCAAAGGAATCCAAGTAGGGCTGTCAATGAGCCACACCTGAGCCACTAATTGCGCTCATGAACTAAACAAGCCTGAGTAGAGCTGCATTGAACTCAGCTTGCTAAAAGCTTGGCTTGTTAACGGTCTTATATTTATAAATGATATAAGTTAATATGCAAATATGAATACAATAGATATCAAAATACTTCATTTCCTTTTTATATTTAATATTTTTTACTTGAAAATTTGTTTTTGATCTCAAAGCTGTTTGTTGAAGTGTAATGTGTACGTAAAAGCAGGATTGTATCTCCCTCTCTAAAGAACGCTAACCTCCATTGGGTGTCAGGAAGTGGACACATTAACTCGCCGATGTGGCTGCCACCTGACACCCAGCGGAAGTTGGTGTTTTTTAGGGAAGTGGAGACAATCCTTCCTCCTACAAATAATGCCCATTTAGATTTAAACATGTTTTAGTGACCCAAGCCTAAGCCAAGCTCAGCCCTGAGGCTCGTGACGAGCCTGAGCTGAATTGGGCAAAGCTCGGATCAGCTTGGCTCGTTGCCACCCCTACTCAGTTTATATATATATGTATATACTGAGTACTTCATAAACCTTCTTCCTGGTTTCCTCTTTTTGTTTTCTGAGTAGGTATATTAACTAATTAAATAATCACCAAACCTTGCATGAACAAGTACTGGATCATATTATATTAATCATTGGATTACTTACATTTCTAGGATTTATAATTTTTAAAACTTAATTATATACTAGTGTCATGTATTTTATTCTTTTATATTTTTCATTGTTTCCTAGTTTGATATTTTTCCAAACTACTAAACGATTTCTTCTTAGTTTTGGGTATTTTATTTTTTTAGTTATGTTTACTGAAGCACGATCAGGCCATATAAACCATGGTCAAATTCGGTGGACCAGAACCAACCACCTCGCTGGCTCGTTAGCTAGTTTGATTCACAGCGAGATACTAAGCTAATGTGGACCAAGTCACCACTTAGTTTGGAAAAGTCCGAACTGATGAAGTACCAAGTTTGTCACCTCCTGGGACAAAAACCTAAAATGTTGACATCTAAAACCAGTGTTTAAAAACCAGCTAGTTAAACATGGCCAAGTTATCCGACTAGGTCAGGGTCCTAGTTGACTAACCCATAAAACTGGGATGATGTCAGCTAGTGGGTAACCACACCATATGACTCGTCTGAGTATTTTGAGTAACTTGAACGAGATTCCTAAGAAATCCTGCTTGACTTCTGTGCACACAAAATCCATGCACATTGTATGTGCAGAGACTTGGGACTGCTTGCATCAGCACCAAAAAGTGATAAGCACGGACCCCAAAAAGTGTAAATCACTTTTTGGTGCTGATGCAAGTACTCTCAGGTCCCTGCACACTCTTTGTGCACGGATTTTGTGTGAACAGAAGCCAAGCTCCCATGTCCCCTGGTGTCTTGTCTTTCTTCTCATCTCCTGTTTCGAGTTTTCCAATTTTGCTTCTGCCATCCTTTTTTTTTTTTTTTTTTTTTTTTTTTGTATTTTTATTAAAATTTCCCATATTTTCTATTGTTATTGTATTTGACTAGCAGGTTACTGGGAACAAGTTACTAAGTTTGAGTAGAGACCGATTCGAGTTTTTAAACAGTCTAAAACACAAGTCGTTTTGTCAAAATAAAAAATAATTACTCTATGGTTATGGATGACGCTGGTCTTTATACTAGCTCTGATACCAAGAAAGAACTAAAACGACAACATTGCAGAGAACTAGAAGGAGAAAAGGAAAATGCAGACAATGAATGAAGCTTGGATAACTCCCTCTCGAGTATGTTTCTCTATTTATAACCTTGATTACATACCCTTTTTACAGTCAGAATATTCTAGAATATCCCTTTCATTGTTTACAGCAGAAATAACAACCTACAGCTTACCTTAACTACTAACTACCTAAGTTATTTCTTAACCACTGTAGTTGATACGTTTAAAACACAAGTCTTTTTGTCAAAATAAAAAATAATTACTCTACGGATATGCATGGATGACCCATTCAAGAATCCAAAGGGTCCATTAACTGATGAACGGTTTGAATCTGCCACATTTTCTTCCAAATGGTTGAAAACTTGACATACGAGAGTTTTTCTAGTGAAGAAATCTAGAGAGTTGTCTCACAGTGAGGAACATAATTTAGACAACTTGATAACCTTCATAACAACTCTTTCTCTCTGTATATGTGTTGCACTAGTAAGTAGTGATGAAGAAATTAATTTACACAACTTGAAAACCTTCATAAACTGTGTGTGTGTGTGTGTTTGTGACTAGTAAGTAAATCCATACCTCTACTTGTTTTATAGCTGCAGCGAGATGCAAAATAGTAGTCATCTTTTGAGTGAACAAACTCTTCATCCTTCACAGATTCAACTAACAACTTAAGGGCCTCTAAACGCTTATGTTTCACACATACATGTAGAATGGTTCATTGTTGCTACTCGGAGTGGGGTTCTCCCATCTTGATCAGTAAAACCACAAACTTCTGGGTTGATCCTTAACAACTCTTTCACCATTATGTGTACCCTTTTGCTGAAGCCAAGTGAAGAGGTGAGGATCATTCTGAGTTTAACAAAGTAGCGAGTTCCTGCTTACAATTCAAAAGCTCCCTCGCAAAATCAAGGTGACCAAGCATCGCGGCTATGTGGAGTGGAGTTTCATAAAAGCAAGTGACAATGGCTCTATCTAGGATATTGAGTTTATCTTCTGCCATCAATTCCATCAAAGATGTTACACTCCCATCCATTGATGCTTTGTAAAGCCTCTTGGTCATTGTCTCTCGCTCTATCACTTTCAGTGATGTTTCTCCTCTCCCACCCCCCCATTGATGTTCCACAATACCCCCTCTCTTTTCCTAGATCTCTATGTTGATTGGGCAAGAAAAATTACTTTATTTTTTGCCAAATGAGTAAAAGTCTTCAATGGGGATGTGAATTTCACCGGTTTGGATCTGTTCAGCCAGTTAGCATTCACATCCGATTATTTGTGGTTTCTTTATTTTGCCTCTTTAAAAAGTTATTTTTTCTACTTTAGATAGTCACTTTTACAATACACCATACATCCCACTCTCTATTCTTCTACCACTCTATTTAATTATTATTTATTTAACAAGAGAGAGAAAATGATATTGATAGTTTTTAATGAATATCAGACATAGTTGAAATAAAAAAAGAATTTTTAAGATATGCATAATGCTACAATCACTCTCTATTTTGAGAGAGTGACTGTAACATTATGTATATTTTTTAACAGAATGCATAAACAGATGTAGGAGCTTTTTAGTGAATTTTAGCTTTTTTACTCTTTATTTTAGAGAAGACGCCATTTTAAAGAACTGGATGCGAATGCTGACCTGTCTAGCCTAATAGGTCTGACACGAAAAAAGGAAGGTATTGAAACCACCAATTTTGCTGGACTTGATGATGCTTCCAGTTTAGGGAGTCCCTTTGTGATCGATGCAATTTGGTGTACCCCTTAATTGACGGAAGAGGTCCTACCTAAATCAGGGGCAGACACGTCAACGATGAAAAGTTAATCCCTCTATTATTCAAATCAAGTCTATGTCCTTTATGTTATTATTATTATTATTTGTTTGGACTGATATCTCGTGGAAGTATTTTGTTTATTTAGCTTTTTTTTTGGGGTAAGACGTTTTTCGTTGCTTAAAATAAGTACTTGTAGTGTTTTTTCTTTAAATAAGCAGAAAAATGCCTTTTTTGGCTTTTGGCATTCGTTGAATAAGTACTTTTTAAATATGCACAAGCTGAAAAGGTGCTTTAAGCAGAAGTAAATTTTCAGCTGTTTATTGCTTAAATAATTTTGCGAAAGAACCATGTGCATTAAAACTTTATAAAACTTTCATAACAAATAGACATGTATATCCCTTATAAAACAAGAAAATACCAAAATTATCCAGGTAGAAACCTAATTGAACCTGACATCCTTTTTCCTTTCCCAACCGTTTCCTATGTTTCCAGCGGTAATGGATGACTATCACGAGAACTGATTGATTCTCTCTCGAGAGACCTAATTTAATCCAACGTCTAGACCTTGCTTCCTTTATCTTATCTCCATCACATGAAAAGTTGGATACCAAGCAACTCTTTCTTCTCCGGCAAAGCTTGAAGCAATAGTAGGTATGATCCTTTTCTTTTATTTCTATCTTAAAGTGAAGCTAGTATAAATTTTTTATTTTACTTATTTTTGTAATGAAAGCTCTTGCAAGTATATTTATTTTATTTTTAGTTTTCAGTTTTTTAAATAAAGCTTCTGTAGAGTTGCTTTGTATATATATATATATATATATATATATATATATATATATATATATATATATATATATATATATATATATATATTTATCTATTTATTTATTATTATATTTTGGTGACCGGGGTGAGGGGGTTTGGAAGGGTGGGGTATATTGCAGAACAATGGGCAGTACTCACCATTTTAAGGGTCATGCCTCAATAAGTCTTTTGTCCAAATGTAACAATAACAAAGCCTTAAGCCAGCTGCATACTCTATGGACCATGTTCACCATTCCATTTTATCTAGGGTTATATCCCACATTTTATGCAACACAAAAGAAGGAGTTTGATATGATCTTTAAAAAAACAAGAGAGAGAGAGAGATCGAGCATGGGAAAAAAGGCATAAAAATGTTGGAAAATCCAAAAAGAAAAAAGAAAGAACACATACTTACTGGGCTTCCCTGGCCAGGCTAGTTTTATACCAGGCTGCACAATATCTAGAGGTCCAGTGGGCTCGCCCATTATGTTACAACCATTAATTAAGATGAATATTAAATTGATTACATGGTTTTTAATTATCTATGCATGTTTACTAGATAGAATGACCATACTGGGCCCAGTTGTGAGGTGAAGACAGACCGGGCCTTGGTTGCTGCAATATTTCTCTTAAAAGGCACATGCAAGCCCCACCCCATCTGATATTTACACCTAATATTAGGCCCAAAGGCAAAAATGATCAATGATATTTTACAAACTGAGATGAATTACGAATACATACATAGGAAAGATTAAAACTATGTGTTATGATTCAAGAATTCAATTTTGTTTTGCTTAGCTAATTTATAGATTTTATTGGACTTTGCAGGAGAGCTGTTGGGTCTGCCGTATCTTCCAGCCTATGCGGACCCTCACACAGCTGGAACCAGAATACTTAGCGGAGTGAATTATGCCTCAGCAGCTGGGGGTATTCTTGATGAGACCGGCCGAAACCTTGTAAATTTTTTCTCCCTAAACGATTATAAATAGGGAATTTACAATTCATAGCCCAGCAGCATGATAATTAACAAAATGAAACAAATGTTCTGTGATGAAAAAGTTTCTGTGAGTCTCTGTGAGCACCTATAGCTGAGACGTTGTGTGTTGGGGTTAAAATTAAAACATCAAAAAAGTGCTCAGTTTAAAAAGTAGGTGTCCAAAAAGAGACTAAATTCAAATGTTTCAATCTGTGGCACAACCATAGAGGTTTTTTCATCATGGACGTTCATTCTCCTTAACAGAATCATTAGTTTGGATTGCCAATAAGCCATTCATGCTTTATAGAGCTTCATGGGAGGCAAAGGTGGCAATGTACAGCCCAGCCCAATCTCCTATAAGGCCTAATTTATGCCTAAGAACCTTACAGGCTGGGCCTTGTCTCAGGCTCATTTCGTCTGTAAGGGGTGAACCTTGGGATAACTGTCGTTTCCCTAAAGGCCAAACCAATAGGTTGTTAGCATAGCTTTTCACAGGGTTATGATTGGACTGTTGTTCCAAAGAACCAATAAGGAATTCCACTAATAACTGGTTGTTTTGATCCTTTGGCACAATTCCATGAATTTAGTAAATTCTTTTAAGAGGCGCCAATGACCATAGATCAAATTATCCAATTTTTTTAATGCGATGGACATGGCCTGGCCTGGCCCAAGGGCACTATACGTCAAGCCAACACTCAGTTCTTGTTGTATGTTAAAGTCACTATACCATTTAGGCAATAAAAGTACCCTTGATCTATGATTAGGAAATTTTGAGGTAGGCTAGGGTCCAATCAGTAGTTGGTCCTGATCCTTTGAACATGAGACATGCGGCTAGGTATGGGTTCCTCAGATCCATTCTACTGGTTCTATGTGGAGATGTGTTTAGCTAACTACGTACACTAGACTTCATCAACTATTGTGAAAGTTGATTATTAGGTCAAGAACAAAATCAAATCACTTATAGGCAAGTACTTCTTATGTATCTATATATTTATATTTCTTAACACACATTGTAATACAGGGACAACACTTTAGCTTGAGGCAGCAGGTGACCAACTTTGAAAACACCTTGAATCAATTGCATAACCAAATGGACGAATTGAAAATGAACTTGAGCGACTACTTGGCCAAGTCCATTGTTGTGATGGTCCTCGGTAGTAATGACTACATCAACAACTACCTCGTACCCTCCAATTAAGTTGGAAACTAAAACTTAAGTTTTTTGGTGGATGAGAAAACAAGAAGAAAAGATTATTTTGAAACATAGAAGTTGGATTTAAAACTGCAATTAAGATGTTAAAGAAGAGCTCTCAAATAAGATTTGAATATATGTGGAAATTGTACAGAAACATTATTTGAAAGAAGAAAAAAAAACATGGAAAAAACTTATAGTAAGGACGGGGTGGGGGGCGGAGGGGGGGC